>CAXITT010000080.1:1012653-1034700 GCA_964033795.1 Lymnaea stagnalis
TCACACTTTTGTTTGAGTCGATATGTGTAGTTAAAATGTTCACAATTTTGTTTAAGTTGATATGTGTAGTTAAAATGTTCACAATTAATTTTGTTTAAGTTGATATGTGTAGTTAAAATGATCACACTTTTGTTTGAGTTGATATGTGTAGTTAAAATGTTCACAATTTTGTTTAAGTTGATATGTGTTGTTAAAATGTTCACACTTTTGTTTAAGTTGATATGTGTTGTTAAAATGTTCACACTTTTGTTTGAGTCGATATGTGTAGTTAAAATGTTCACAATTTTGTTTAAGTTGATATGTGTAGTTAAAATGTTCACAATTAATTTTGTTTAAGTTGATATGTGTAGTTAAAATGATCACACTTTTGTTTGAGTTGATATGTGTAGTTAAAATGTTCACAATTTTGTTTAAGTTGATATGTGTTGTTAAAATGTTCACACTTTTGTTTAAGTTGATATGTGTTGTTAAAATGTTCACACTTTTGTTTGAGTCGATATGTGTAGTTAAAATGTTCACAATTTTGTTTAAGTTAAAATGTGTAGTTAAAATGTTCACAATTTTGTCTAAGTTGATATGTGTAGTTAAAATATTCACAATTTTGTTTAAGTTCATATCTGTAGTTAAAATATTCACAATTTTGTTTATGTTGATATGTAGAGTTAAAATGTTCACAATTTTTTAAAGTTGATATGTGTAGTTAAAATGTTCACAATTTTGTTTGAAATACATGTGTTGAATAAACTACTGTAGCCTATAATTATAATTCAGAGGGTGTTATTTCCAGTGATAAGTTTCAGTATGACAACATAACATCGACATATTAGTCTCAGTGATACTGTTGGTAATATGTTGTGTTGCACATCATATGAAACATATGAACTAATAATCACTATGTATAAAGTGGTATGCAATCACACCCATAATTGAGATCAACTAATAATCATCTATATATATAAAAATGAATGTTTGTATGTCTGTCTGTATGTCTGTATGTCTGTATGTCTCGTATGCGCTCCTACACCATTCATGCGATTGCAACAAACCTTTGGTCAAATGTTGTACACAAAACCGGCCATTTAACTGAGTCATTAAAAACCTTATCAAGTGTTCTGTTCCTAGCCGTTGGCCCTTAATTCGTTTTTTTTTTCTAATATGAGCTTTGTAAAAATGATTTCCACATGCGCTCCTACGCAATTTATCCGATTCATATAAAACTTTGGTGAAATGTTGCGAGCATGTCCATAAACATTTCTAAATTATTACAATCGTTTTAAATTATTCAGTTTTGAGCCAGGGGCCTCATATTCGTTTTTCCTAATATGAGCCATATAAATATATTTTCAAACCGTATGCGCTCCTACACCAATCATGTGATTGCTACAAAACTTAGTGGGTTGTTGTCCATGCGCCAGTGCATTTTACTGTGTTATTTAAACACTTTTAAAAATATTCCGTTTTCAGCCGTTGGCCCTTAATTCATATTTTTTCTAATATGAGGTTTGTAAAAAATAATTTTCATATGAGCTCCTACGCCATTTATCCGATTGATATAAAACTTTTGTGAGATGTTGCAAACATGTCCATAAAGGATTCTAAATTATTACAACTGTTTTAAAGTATTCAGTTTTGAGCCAGGGGTCTCATATTCGTTTTTCCTAATATTAGCTATATAAATATATTTTCAAACCGTATGCGCTCCTACACCAATCATGCGATTGCTACAAAACTTAATGAGTTGTTGTCCATGCGCCAGTGCATTTTACTGTGTTATTTAAACACTTTTAAAAACATTCTGTTTTCGGCCGTTGGCCCTTAATTCGTATTTTTTTCTTATATGAGCCTTGTAAAAAATAATTTTCATATGCGCTCCTACGCCATTTATCCGATTGCAATAAAACTTAAAACTTTGGTGAGATGTTGGAAGCACGCCCGCAAAAGTTTTTAAATTATTATAAACTTTTCAAAATATTCCAATTTTAGCCAGCGGCCTTATTTACGTTTTTTTCTTATACGAGCTATATAAATATAAATTCAAACCGTATGCGCTCCTGCACCATTCACGCGATTGCGACAAAACTTTGACGAGTTGCTATCTATAAACATAACCATTCATTACAACACTTTTAAAATATTCCGTTTTGGGCCGTTGATCCAAATTCTTATTTTTTCTTATATGCGCCTTGTAAAAAATAATTTTCTATGCGCTCCTATACCATTTTTCAGATGCGATAAAAATTTAGTGAGATGTTGTTCTATCGCCCACAAAGGTTCTTAAATTACTACAACCGTTTTAAAATATTCAGTGTTGAGCCAGGGGCCCTATGTTTGTTTCTTACAAAATGAGCTATATAAATATAATTTCAAACCGCATGCGCTCCTACATCATTCAAGCGCTTGCGATAAAACTGAGGTGAGTTGTTGTCCATAAGCCAGAGCATTTTTCTAAGCCATTATAACTCTACTAAAATATTCCGTTTTTTTGGCAATCGCCCCAAATTCGTGTTTTTTTCCTTACATTAGGAGCTTTATAAAAAATAATTTCCGTATGCGCTCCTCTACATTATTACAATGCGATAAAATTTTAGAGAGATGTTGTGCGCGCGCCCGCCCGCAAAGGTTTCTTAAATGATTACAACCATTTTAAAATACTCCGTTTTTTACCAGGGGTCCTATGTTCGTTTTTTCTATATAAGCTATACAACTATAATTTTAAGCTATACAACTATAATTTCAAACAGAGCTAAAGCATGAATGGATAGCTTTTTAATCAAATACAAATAGTGATATTAAATTGAGTGTGTGACATATTAAGTAGGTTTCTGAAGTAATACAACAATTCTACAATATTCCATTTGTGGAGGGGGGTCCTAAATTCGTTTTCCACACTTCTATTATCTATATAATTATAGTATGCATTTCTATACCATTCATTCGATTGTGATCAAACTGGGTCAAGTGAAATGCGCACTACCGAAAATGTTTCTAAATTAGAAAAAAACATTTTACAATATTCCGTTTGGGCCAGTGACCCTAATTTTATATTTTCTTCCAAGAGCTTTGTAACTATAATTTCAAACAGAGCTATTGCATGTGTGGAAGTAGCTGAATCCGCCGGCAAATTTTTCAAATTTAGTACATCCATTGTACAATATTCCAATTAGGGCTGGGGACCCTAAATTCAATTTATTTCCTAAAATGAGCTTCATCAATTAAATTTATAACGGAGATATCAACACTACCACCCTTGAACAAATGACACATTTGTAGTAAAGCAGAGAAAACACGTTTTTACATTTTTAGTGTAGAGAGTATTTTTGTTATGTGTATAAATAAGCTTGAATTTTGTGACGCATTTTAGAATCGGAAATGACATCGAAATCGCGTTTTTTTTTTCAACTAAGAGTATTTCTTGAATAGAGTCTTATAATTTCGGAGTTGTTTTGTGTTATGTAAATACATTTTACACCAATCGATGGTTTCTCAAGTAATTAAATAACACACTTGACAGCGTAGATATTGAACTATGGTCATTTTTTACCGCTGGAATTTACGATTTATAAATTAATGAGAAACTATACAACTGGAAATCTCCTGCCAACAATGAACGTACCTATTGTGCGAGGTTTTCATGTAAAAAGATGGGAGATCCTAACGTGTGAGAATTACATTCACCATCAAAACCATTATCATTGTTGGTATCAGGTGACAATAGCCAATCGAAACATTTCTTGGCAAACATACGCAAATGCAATTCATGTTTCCAAATGACATCGTTCGGTGCAACAAATATCGTGCGCGAGAATTACATGCCAACATTTAAAGTAAAGTGAAAGGCCAAATTTACCATCGTGTAGGATCTCTGATGCCAATGCCAAACACAGATCACAAATGTCTTCAAATGATTTCATGGGGAATACTGATGAGCAAATCGATCAACGTTGTCATATCAATACGGGCACTAAACGAGAAATCGTCGCTGCAATGCAAACGTTATTTTTGCAACACAACGAATTAATTCAAATGTATAGAGTTGCACTTGAAAAGATGCTGACTGATGAATACAAAGTCATAGTTAAAGCAGACTAAACACCTGTCGGCCAACATGAAAGACAATACAATGCACCAACAATTGATGAAGTGGCGATCATTATAGTTGGCAAAGAATTTAACTCAAGTGATATAATTCTTCATCGCAGAAGTGTTGATGTTCAGCGAGTCTAAGAAACTCATCGCTCATGACGTTTGATCGCAATATCCTATTTTATTTTGGGAAGGAGAAGATGGATATCATTTTGACATCAAATTGAGAAATTCGAATAAAAAAGACAGTGCCATGAAATACTATTCATATCGATTGATGATTCATGAGTTGGGAATGACCTCTCGGAATCGATCTGCAAACAAACTTTTCGCTCTTGATTTGCAACGTGAAACGCACGTTGATATCGAAGCATTAGGTACGGTACATTTTTTCAAATGAATCTTCCGAAATTGGTTCCATTGAAGTTACTATTTTAAATGGAAAATTTAAACTAGGTGATGTACTTTTGCCATTCACCCCAATGATTCCAACAGATATGCCATTTGAATTCAAACGCCTACAGTTTCCGATGCGACACGCGTCTACAATGACTATCTACAAAGCACAGGGACAATCGCTACAAGTTTGCATGGAAAACCCATGCTTCGCCCATGACAGATGTATGTGGCCTGCTCTCGCGTCGGAAAATCTTCTGATTTATTCGTGTGAAAAAACAAGAAAAACTTTGAGTATTTAAAAGCTCTTGAAGAAACATAACATGCAAACACTTTCTTTCCTTGAGTGGCATTGCAACGCATGCCGGGTACTCGCTAGTTACATATAAAGTGTCATGTATCATACATATAGTACATATGAAATGATAATTACGTCATATAAAGTATCAACTATGATGCATAAATCACATGAACTAATAAATAAATACATAAATTGTACCATATAACAAAGATTTATTTACCCAAAAAAAACCCACAAAAAACAAAGACAACAAACATGTGTCTTACAGTACATTTTATAATCAAGACGAAATTATGTACAATGTAAATAAATGACATTTCCAATACATTTTGTGACAGAATATTTGACAGCCAAACACTTTCACAAATATATAGTTTTATAATTGGAGAGAATGTGAGCTGTGATGTGTAGGAAAAATGTGAATTTTAGAGTATGTCAGCTGTAATGTGTAGGCAAGAGGTGAACTAGAGAGGATGTCAGCTGTGATGTGTAGGCAAGGGGTGAACTGGAGAGTATGTCAGCTGTGATGTGTAGGCAAGAGGTGAATTTTGAGAGTATGTCAGCTGTGATGTGTAGGAAAGAGGTGAACTGGAGAGTATGTCAGCTGTGATGTGTAGGCAATAGATGAACTGGAGAGTATGCCAGCTGTGATGTGTAGGCAAGGGGTGAACTGGAAAGTATGTGAGCTGTGATGTGTAGGCAAGAGGTAAATTTTGAGAGTATGTCAGCTGTGATGTGTAGGCAAGAGGTGAACTGGAGAATATGTCAGCTGTGATGTGTAGGCAAGGGGTGAACTGGAGAGTATGTCAGCTGTGATTGGTAGATTCATATCTTCAATGTAAGATTTGACCTGTTACTGTGCATTGGTAGATTCATATCTTCAATGTAAAATTTGACCTGTTACTGTGCATTGGTAGATTCATATCTTCAATGTAAAATTTGACCTGTTACTGTGCATTGGTAGATTCATATCTTCAATGTAAGATTTGACCTGTTACTGTGCATTGGTCGATTCATATCTTCAATGTAAGATTTGACCTGTTACTGTGCATTGGTAGATTCATATCTTCAATGTAAGATTTGACCTGTTACTTTGCATTGGGAGATTCATATCTTCAATGTAAGATTTAACTTGTCTCGGTGTAGTGATAGCTTCATTCCTTACAGGTAGGATTCAACTTGTCTCGGTGCAGTGATAGCTTCATTCCTTACAGGTAAGATTTGCCAAATTGAGATATATAAACTACCTCGCTTTGTTTAAATGTTCGAAAAGGGATTTGTTGAACAGGAGGTTGTTGAGAAGGAGGTTGTTGAGTAGGAGGTTGTTTTGTAGGAGGTTGTTGAGTAGGAAGTTGTTGAGTAGGAGGTTGTTGTGTAGGAGGTTGTTGAGTAGGAGGTTGTTGTGTAGGAGGTTGTTGTGTAGGAGGTTGTTTTGTAGAAGGTTGTTGAGTAGGAGGTTGTTGTGTAGGAGGTTGTTGTGTAGGAGGTTGTTGTTTAGGAGGTTGTTGTGTAGGAGGTTGTTGAGTAGGAGGTTGTTGTGTAGGAGGTTGTTGTGTAGGAGGTTGTTGTGTAGGAGGTTGTTGTGTAGGAGGTTGTTGTGTAGGAGGTTGTTGTGTAGGAGGTTGTTGTGTAGGAGGTTGTTGTGTAGGAGGTTTGTTGAGTAGGAGGTTTTGAGTAGGAGGTTGTTTTGTTGGAGGTTGTTGTGTTGTTTTGTAGGAGGGTTTTGGGTAAAAGTTTGTTGTGAAGGAAATTGATGATAAGAGGTTGTTCTAAGAAGGTTTTGGTGTAGCAGGTTTTGTGTGTACAAATCCGAATGGTGAGTTGTGAGTGGTTACCACGGTTTTACATTTATTTAGATTACAGGAATGAGGTCTTGAGAGCTCAGGTTTTATTTGATCTCAGTGTATGGTTATAGGAATAGAGAAAGAAACAGGACAGTATCAGAAAAATATACATATGTATAGTACATGTAATTTATAGTATGAAAAACATCTATTAATATATAGTACAGGTATTTTACAGTATGACAAAGATCGATATACATACAACTAGCACGCACTAAAGCATACTTTCTCTCTCTGTGCCCCCAAACGATGGAATTGTCTACCACTACACATCCGCATTATACCGTCCATCCAAGCCTTCAAAACTGCCCTCAAGACACATCTCTTTAAACTCTACTATTCCGACTCATTCTCATAAACAAAGCTTGCTGCTGCTGGGTGTCGTCCATGGCTAGACAGGGGTCAATAGTACCTGGGTGGGTGAGGTCAATATTTTACACAGCTGCTTTTAAATGAATAATTTCATGTTACTGTTTTTTTTAAAATGTTGTTTCTTTTTTTCTTTTCGTTTTCCTTTTTGCCAATTTTTATGTGAAGCGCGGGGAGCCTAGCCCCAGGCTGAGGTACCTCGCTATATAAGTTAGCCTAGCCCCAGGCTGAGGTACCTCGCTATATAAGTGAGCCTAGCCCTAGGCTGAGGTACCTCGCTATATAAGTGAGCCTAGCCCTAGGCTGAGGTACCTCGTTATATAAGTGCGCCTAGCCCTAGGCTGAGGTACCTCGCTATATAAGTGAGCCTAGCCCTAGGCTGAGGTACCTCGCTATATAAGTGAGCCTAGCCCTAGGCTGAGGTACCTCGCTATATAAGTGAGCCTAGCCCTAGGCTGAGGTACCTCGCTATATAAGTGAGCCTAGCCCTAGGCTGAGGTACCTCGCTATATAAGTGAGCCTAGCCCTAGGCTGAGGTACCTCGCTATATAAGTGAGCCTAGCCCTAGGCTGAGGTACCTCGCTATATAAGTGAGCCTAGCCCTAGGCTGAGGTACCTCGCTATATAAGTGAGCCTAGCCCTAGGCTGAGGTACCTCGCTATATAAGTGAGCCTAGCCCTAAGCTGAGGTACCTCGCTATATAAGTGAGCCTAGCCCTAGGCTGAGGTACCTCGCTATATATGTGAGCCTAGCCCTAGGCTGAGGTACCTCGCTATATAAGTGAGCCTAGCCCTAGGCTGAGATACCTCGCTATATAAGACCACTTTAATAATAACAATACTAATAATATGGTACAGGTTATTTACAGTATAACAAACATCTAAATACGTACATCTAGCAAGAGACCAACTGGATAACGGTATATAACGAACTTGTTACAGCTTATCCAATCTTTCAATAAACACGTTGGATAACTCTGGATGTAACACGCTATTCAAAGTACGACAACATAAATAACAAGCAATAAACATCCTCTTCACCACGAGCAATAATCATGTGGGATAAAAAAGTTGACAGCAAGAATGATTAATTAGAATAGTTGACCCAACCTTAGCATCCAAGGGCAAATAACAGAATCAATTTAAATATTAATTGTTACAGATGTTATGCTGTTGGGTTTAGACCATATGAGAGGTACACAGTTTAGCCTATATGAGAAGTACAAATGTTAGCCTATATGAGAAATACACAGTTTAGCCTATATGAGAAGTGCACAGTTTAGTCTATATGAGAAGTACACAGTTGTGCACTCTGAAACTATTCGAGATTCGAGGGCGTCCAGTAAAATCTCAATATATTTATGATCGCAGTGATCCCGTACCTATTTTAAGCAAGGAGACCCTGTGGTAACCAATGATTAAGTTAACCTACAATTCTATATACATAACTATTACAACTGTACTGTCGCACACGTGTGTCTATGTAAGACTGAACCACATGACAGGTCATTCACTATAATGTTATGACTGTTAGCATTCTACAAGCGCAAACTTCAAGTCTATGTACCACACAGCGCATAGCAGTACATTTAACCAGATCACTACTATAACCGTTAGTTGGATACTTGTGTACACCCTAAGTATTTTGGAAAATTAAAGTATTTCAGCATGTGTAACTAGAACGTGAAAGAGTTATTTCAGCATGTGTAACTAGAACGTAAAAGAGTTATTTCAGCATGTGTAACTAGACCGTGAGAAGGTATTTCAGCATGTGTAACTAGAATGCTATAAATCATAGCTATTACGGTTCTATAAAAGACATGGCGTGGGGCTGTGGTCTAACAATGGCGATGTCATGGTACTGAGGACATTCAATGAGCTTGGCAAGTAATTAAACTAAATCATTGCTTAACATTATCAGCAATAAACAGGGTAAGCACACTCAAATACACATAGTAAAATGTACTCTACACTCTGAGGATATAACATGGGCTTTACTAACGAAGTGCACTGATAGACAAGGTACGTGGCCAGACAGACCGGGTAATTGGCCTCATAGACTGGGGAAGTGGCCAGATAGACCAGGAAAGTGGCCAGATAGACCGGAGAAGTGGCCAGATAGACCAGGGAAGTGGCCAGATAGACCCGGGAAGTGGCCAGATAGACTAAAGAAGTGGCCAGATAGACCGGGGAAGTAGTCAGATAGACCCGGGAAGTGGCCAGATAGACTGGGGAAGTGGCCAGATAGACGGGGAAGGGGACAGATAGACTGAGGAAGGGGACAGATAGACCGAAACAGTGGCCAGATAGAGCGGGGAAGTTGCCAGATAGACCGGGGAAGTGGCCAGATAGACCGGGGGAAAAGACTAAGAATTAATGTTGTTAGCTACAAGTCGTCTCTCACAATTCAAAATGAGCGGGTCGCATCGGACCTGCCTGATATAGGACACACAAGGGAGCAATGACGTCAACGTCACGTGTTGTTCACGGGACGGAAACTGGTCATGCATGAGTGACCGAAGATGAAGTTAGGTCCTAGCTAAAAGCTTTGTGCTGCTTTTAATTGCGATAGGTGTGGACGTATCATATAATAGCCCGGGGTTTACCCACAGCTGTCAAAGTGACAGCCAGAGTGTGTGTTTACCCACAGCTGTCAAAGTGACAGCCAGAGTGTGTGTTTACCCACAGCTGTCAAAGTGACAGCCAGAGTGTGTGTTTACCCACAGCTGTCAAAGTGACAGCCAGAGTGTGTGTTTACCCACAGCTGTCAAAGTGACAGCCAGAGTGTGTGTTTACCCACAGCTGTCAAAGTGACAGTCAGAGCTTGTGTTTTCCCACAGCTGTTAAATTGACAGCAAGAGTGGGTGTTTACCCACAGCTGTCAAGGTGACAGTCAGAGCTTGTGTTTTCCCCACAGCTGTTAAATTGACAGCAAGAGTGGGTGTTTACCCACAGCTGTCAAGGTGACAGTGAGATCTTGTGTTTTCCCACAGCTGTCAAAGTGACAGAGCGTCTGCTATTAAGTGGCACCTTGTTGCGTGCAGAAGGCTGTTTATTAGGAGGTTTGTATGTAGGATGTTGTTGTAAAAGAGGTTGCCGTGTAAGAGGTTCATGTAAGAGGTTGCTGTACCGGATATATAAGTATATATACATATTTTTAGATCTACATATACTGTTTGCTATAGAAACCCTTGATAAATAATATATACGAAATGTCGAAAGCCATGGAAAGGGTGAAAGATCGCAGCTCGCACGTTAGCTAACTCTGATGCAGTGGCTAAATATAGAATTGAATGCGGAGTTGCCAACTATGACCTTTTCATCACATTCTTTGATTAGCCAGTGAAAGACATTTCTTTCCAAAATGAGCTGGGCCTGGTAGGGTCCATTCAGTGCAGCCGCTATGAAGTCCGAACCTCGGCTACAAATAATGACATTATCATCTGCACTTAGCGAGGCTTCTCTCTTTTCTTTCTGTCCTCGTGTTTTTTCCTACTGGCCTCCGCCTCCACGGCTGCTTTGATCTGCTTGTTCTTCTCGTCCATAATGCCCAGTCTCATGTGATAGTTAATGATGGCAAACAATCCTTCCCATGCTGCCTTCATCTCACATGACCAGGTAGACGCCATTTTAGGCTCTATCGCCGCCATGAACTGTTTGCCAATAATCTAAAGATAATAAAAAAAAAAGAAAATTAAAATGTATCAAACCAAGATAGTACTGAGAGCTAAATATACCGTATTTTCCTGTAGATAAATTTACCGCATTTTCCGGGAGCTAAATTTACCGTTTTTTCCGGCGTATAAGGCTACCCCTTACTTTTCCTGTTCAAATCTAGAGTTTGGGTTATACTCGCCTTATGAGACTACCCCGCTTCCGAGGCACACCAAATACAAATTAAAAACATCAGATTTTATTTCAATATGGTAGTTTTAATTCAATTCTTATGACATGCAGGTACTTGGCAGGAAATCTGTCCCTTATAAACATAAGGCTGTTTGTCATCAAACTTGTAAACATAAGGCTGTTTGTCATCAAACTTGTCAACATAAGGCTGTTTGTCATCAAACTTGTCAACATAAGGCTGTTTGTCATCAAACTTGTCAACATAAGGCTGTTTGTCATCAAACTTGTCAACATAAGGCTGTTTGTCATCAAACTTGTCAACATAAGGCTGTTTGTCATCAAACTTGTCAACATAAGGCTGTTTGTCATCAAACTTGTCAACATAAGGCTGTTTGTCATCAAACTTGTCAACATAAGGCTGTTTGTCATCAAACTTGTCAACATAAGGCTGTTTGTCATCAAACTTGTCAACATAAGGCTGTTTGTCATCAAACTTGTCAACATAAGGCTGTTTGTCATCAAACTTGTCAACATAAGGCTGTTTGTCATCAAACTTGTCAACATAAGGCTGTTTGTCATCAAACTTGTCAACATAAGGCTGTNCGACCCCCCTCTTTTAAGACGGCCCGCCCCCCCCTCCCCCCCCCCCCGACTTTAAAGATTTGCATGGGTAAAAAAGTCGTCTTATATGACGGAAAATACGGTATATAAACCTGTGGGTTGTCTTAGATAATGCTGCGTAAGTATGCAAGTTTTAATTGTCATCAATTTATCAGTGTTACCCAATGTTGACATACTGGAATGTGGAATAAGTTGATATACCACAGAATGACAAACTGGAACAAGTTGATATAGAAGAAGAAGAAGATAACAGAATGACCAATTGGAATGGCATAATGTATACTCAGAATGTCCAACTGGAATGACATAATGTTACACACAATGACATACTGGGGTCCGTAATGTAACACACAATGACATACGGGAATGCGTTGATGTAACACAGAATGAAGTACTAGAATGACTGCATGTTACACATGATGACGTACAGGAATGACGCAATTGAACACTGAACGACGTACTGGAATGAAATAATATAACATAGAATGACGTACTAGAATAATATAATATAACATAGAACGACGTACTGGAATGAAATAATATAACATAGAATGACGTACTGGAATGAAATAATATAACATAGAACGACGTACTGGAATGAAATAATATAACATAGAATGACGTACTGGAATGATATAATATAACATAGAATGACGTACTGGAATGAAATAATATAACATAGAACGACGTACTGGAATGAAATAATATAACATAGAACGACGTACTGGAATGATATAATATAACATAGAATGACGTACTGGAATGATATAATATAACATAGAATGACGTACTGGAATGATATAATATAACATAGAATGACGTACTGGAATGAGTTTGATGTTAGCCTGGTAGCCGACGTGTCGTCTGCCCAACTGCATCAACAGAGCAGCCATTTTGTCCAGTTTATCTAGTCGAGAGATACACTTGTCAACGGTCTGCATGACTCTCAGTGCGTGGGCCTGGACAAGGACAGAGGACAGTCATAAACATCTTACGTCCACTAGCTTACAACTATGTCCTGTTATGTCCAGTTATGTCAATTTATGCATATTCTTGTCCATTTACGTCTACTCACCTCCATGTATTTGTAATTATATCCACTTGTGTCAAGTAATGTCCAGCTTTATCCAGTATTGACCAGCCTTGTACAGTCTTACACAACTTACCTTCAACACGGCACTCCTCTCAAGGTCCTGGACTGTTTTATCTTTGAAGGCCAGGAAAGAGTCAATAGCATCAGGATGAGTGTTGAACAAACTGGAGAGGTCAATAGACAAGGGATCTCAATAATTGGAAACAACGTTTGGCTGTGCTAAGATCGGGCTAGTCTTTAAATGATAGTTTGTTATTGCAGGCTATGTTTGGCCATAGTAACTTTATTTTATGATGAACCATTGTTACATTACATTAATATGATGTTTTCTATGTAACAATTAGACCCCTACACTCCTAATACCCTACACCCCACATACCGCACACCCCACATACCCTACACCCCACATACCCTACACCCCACATACCCTACACCCCACATACCCTACACCCACATACCCTACACCCCACATACCCTACACCCCACATACCCTACACCCCACATACTCTATACCCCGCATACCCAACACGATCACTTACCCTATACCCCACATACCTAATTGCCCCACCTAACAAACATTCACCTACCCTTCACCCTCACCTGTCCTACACCCCCACCTAAACTACACCCCACTTACCTTATCGCCCCATCTAACATACACCCCACCCACCCTCCACCTGCCCTACACCCCCACATGCCTTCACTTCCACCGCCCCTTCACCCCACCTACTTTATGCCCGATCTAAACATACACCCCACCTACTCTTCCCCCTCACCTGTCGAACACCCCCACCTAACCTACACCCCCACCTACCATACACCCCACCCACCCTTCATCCTCACCTGTCTAGCACCACCAGCCTACACCCCACCCACCCTCAACCCCCACCTTTCCTACACCCCCACCTTTCCTACACCCCCACCTACCTTATTGCCCCATGTACACCATCACCCACTCCACACCATCACCCACTCCACGCCCCCACACCACCCCACTCACTACGCCATGTTCTCCCACCAACTGATCAAACGAAATGTTCCAGTTTAC
The DNA here is from genome assembly GCA_964033795.1 of Lymnaea stagnalis. Lineage (NCBI taxonomy): Eukaryota > Metazoa > Mollusca > Gastropoda > Lymnaeidae > Lymnaea > Lymnaea stagnalis. The sequence continues at coordinate 1,026,254 of CAXITT010000080.1, forward strand.
CCCATGAAAGTCTCCACACCCACTTCTGTGACGTCATTCTTGATGACGAGCCAAGATGCTTTCAGAATTCTGCACTGCTCTTGAGTTAAAAGACTGGGCACTAGCAATCAAAGGGAAACATAATAATATTATAATAATAATAACAGCAGCAATAAACTAAAACTAAATGGGTGTATGGTAACAAGCTGATGACGCAACCAGTGACGCAGGAGGAGGGGGGTGAAGGGGGCGGTCTGTCCCGGGCGGCACTTTCGTCTTTATAAGGAAAACAGGGAAAAAAAAGGGGGGGGGGGATTTTCGTCCAACTGCAGAGTTTTTTCGTTGAATAGGAGCGGAACCAAATTCCCTCTCTCTCACCCCCCCCCCTTCCCAAGGGGGCAGTAACCCTAGCTACGTCAATGAACACAATCAAACAACAAGCACTCGAAGACAAGTCAATCAATGGAGAGATGTGGACATGTTTTACTTTCCATTGTCGATGACGTCAGCACCAGAGGGCATTCACCCTAACCATGGGCGGCAGACACAATCGATTGTCATGTGTATCTCTGATATCGGACAAGGGAGATCCCTCTGGATGTGCCAGACATTGGCCAAGTAAGGTTACTGAATCAACCACATATCAGCCAAGTAATGTAACTAAAATTACCAGGTATCTGCCAAGTTAGGTAACTGGGGCTGAATCTGTCTTTGCATACTGTTCCCACGCGGCAAGTGTTAGGTGACATGCTTTCAAAGATGCTTTCAGTGTATCCTTAAAACGTTTCTTCTCTAACCCCCCCCCCATACACACCCCCCCGCATGCATACAGCCTGCCATGCTTGAATCGCCAAAAAAGAATGGGGGGGGGGGGGGAAGCTGCCGCGTGACATTCTTGCAACACGTTCTGCATTTGAAACTGATATGATCTGGGGAGATCTGTTTGTGTGAGCACCTCGGTGTCTTGTCCTGTCATTTAGTGTTGAGCATGTTTCAAGTTCAAAAGAGTGCAACAACGAGGACATCTAATGATCACCTCCCGTAACAGGTCAGTGAACTCTACCCGTGAACCGTATTAGGCCACGTGACTAATGGAATAATTATTTCTAGGAAAGGAGAAAACGCGTCTAAGATTGATAGTAGATAATATAGGAGATAATATAGGAAATTATATGGTAGATTATATGGTAGATTATAATACAGTTAATAACAGTACATGGGAAATACTAGGAGAAGTAAGTTCTATACAGGATTCTATATTAATGATTATTATTTCACTGGAGTTTCTTAACCAGCGGTTCTCAATATGTGAGTTGTGGTCCATTAAACCGGAAGGGATACGTCATTTTAAAATTGCGGTGAACAACTTTAAAATCTGGTTCATATTTTGTGTGTCGGTTAAGGGACATTCATTTAAACAGGGCCATAGTGTCGCATAACAAGGAGGGGGGAGGTAGGGGGGGGAGTCCACCATGGGGGGATGCGATTTTCATCTACACTGAGCGTCGGCATTGGTGACCTGCTTCACAGTTCTCTCATTATTGACATTTGTCCACAACATCCACCTGTTTAGAAGCTGACAAGCAACCGGTTTTTTTACCTTTGTCCACAACATCCACCTGGTCACCAGGTGATACAAACACAGGTGTGTTCTTGTTGTTGTTGTAGTATTCATCGTCATCATCTTCTGGAGGGTCGGAGTGACCTTTTCGTCCTAGTTTGGCCAATGACGTCATGACACGTCCGGCTAAAGAGACTTGCCTCTTGGGTTTCTGTAACGATAAGGTCACATTTAGGGTCATGCCATTAAGGTCATGTTATTCAAATGGCTTATCATCTTGACTTGAACTAACATCTTGACTTAACTTAACATCTTGACTTAGCCTAACTTGACTTAGGCTAACATCTTGACTTAACCTAGCATCTTGACCTAACCTTACGTAGGTTGTTTTGCAAGATTTGTATAATATATTTATATATTTAAATCAACGGTATAACATGTAGGGTATAACATGTAGGGTATAACATGTAGGGTATAACATGTAGGGTATAAAATGGGGTTATAATATGGATGAATAACATGTTGGTGTAATATGTGACTACAGTAGCGAGCAGTGTTATAAAAACACGAATGATGACTGTTAGTACACATAAATGTATGACTGGTAAATGTCCGTACACATAAATGTATGACTGGTAAATGTCCGTACACATAAATGTATGACTGGTAAAGGTCCGTACACATAATTGTATGAATGATGACTGTTAGTACACATAAAATGTATGACTGATAAATGTTCGTACACCTAATTGTATGACTAACGACTGTCAGTACACGTAATATTATGAATGATGACAGTACACAAAATGTCTGACAAAATAACCAATACCCTTCATATTCTACGGCGTCCTCCTCCAACCTCCCTAATTGGACTCTCCCCCCTCCCCCACACCATCACCCAAACTTTCCTTCAGGTGCCCTCCCCCCCATGTAATTCCATACATTCAGAACGAAATAAAGATCTCTTATCTAGGAAGGACGACGCACCAGTAATATTAAAATACTTTGATCCCAGTAAATACTTATTCGATACAAAAATTGACGTTTTAAATTATGTTCTTGGCGTGTAGCTGTATTGAACGCTGGTGTGGAGCTGTATCGAACGCTGGCGTGTAGCTGTATTGAACGCTGGTGTGTAGCTGTATTGAACGCTTTGTGCAGCTATATTGAACGCTGGTGTGTAGCTGTATTGAACGCTGGTGTGCAGCTGTATTGAACGCTGGCGTCTAGCTGTATTGAACGCTGGTGTGTAGCTGTATTGAACGATGGCGTGTAGCTGTATTGAACGCTGGTGTGTAGCTGTATTGAACGCTGGTGTGTAGCTGTATTGAACGCTGGTGTGTAGCTGTATTGAACGCTGGTGTGTAGCTGTATTGAACGCTGGTGTGCAGCTGTATTGAACGCTGGTGTGTAGCTGTATTGAACGCTGTTGTGCAGCTGTATTGAACGCGCCGTTCTCAGAAACATGCATCTCTTATATACTGAATATGTAACCCGATGTTATCGAGATAATAATGGCAGGCACTTTGCGATAATGTCTACTTGCTATTGCGAAAACTCATCACAATTTCTTGTTTTAAAAAGAAGTAGATGGATCGACGATATGGAGATGGATATACATCAGTTGGGGGGGGGGTTGTGCATGGAGGCGGAAAGCCATGGATCGCTAAAAAGTAAGAGTGTGGTGGAGCAGGCCAAGGCCCTACAGGGTCTGTAGCGCCACTGATGATGATGAAAAAGAAGTATCTATGTAATGATGTTTACGTTTCTAACATCATTTAAAGTATTGAGAGAAGTATTTTTCTTCTATCTATCATACGCCTGCCTAACCCTTTTTCCGGCCACTAAACTTCAATTTCTTTGTCCTCTAAACATGACCTTCAATTAAGAAATCCAAATGATCACTATTTAAATCATCATTGTCAATAAAAGAGTTGATTGACAGCTGATTTCTACGCCAGAGAAACACTTTAGATGTCAATTGTTTTTAAATTATTAAATGCTGGGACTACCCCAAGGCTTTTCCTACCCCGAAATTATTATTTTTTTCTCTGAAAATTGTGAAAACTCAATCTACAATCTACACAAAAACCCTCTATATACAATTTTATATTGATATCTCCATTAAAAATTCGACCACACTTCCGTCTTTGTTTTCTACTATATTTCAAACACATCTCTATTACTTGATGTGTCCTGACCATGTTACAGTCAAACTTTCAAACATAAATTAATTAAAGTTTTAATTAAGGAAGATATCAGTTCCATACTACCCTTGATGTTAAATATCTAGCTCCAATATTTTTCTTTAGAATGACGGCAATCTGTACCCCAACTAATCTTATCCCTTTGAGTGACTCATCTCATATCAACAAATATGGGGGGGGGGGAATCTCTCATGGCACTCTCTGTAGTAGAGCGTATTTAGTAGACATTAAAATCCTTGATAAAGACGGATCTTACCTTACGTGAAGGTTTGTCCATCAGGCCATCCTTGTTTCTTGTTGTCTGTGTTGTGGCGTCTGTCTCCGTGGAACTCATGTCAGTCAATGTCAAGGACTTGGGTGGAGTTTTCTGTGAGTAGAGCACAAATCTGGATTTTACCCTTTTTTTTGTTTCACGTTAATTTAAAAAAAAAATATATTTTTTTTAATGATTATGTTAAAGTAGTTCCTGGTTGTAGTTGGAATATGAACAAGCATTGACAATCGTTGGCGAAAAACTCTGTTAAACAACATGAGCCACCACAACATGAAGCCACCACAACATGAGCCACTACAACATGAGCCACGACAACATGAGCCACCACAACTTGAGCCACTACAACATGAGCCACCACAACTTGAGCCACTACAACATGAGCCACCACAACTTGAGCCACTACAACATGAGCCACCACAACTTGAGCCACTACAACATGAGCCACCACAACATGAGCCACCACTACTTGAGCCACTACAGCATGAGCCACCACAACATGAGCCACAATAACATGAGCCACCACAACATGAGCCACCACGATGCCGTTAGTTATGAGGCCATGGCTCATACCGTTAATTACCAGCCATGGCTCATACTGTTGGTTACCGTCATGTTGTAAAGAATCAACATCTATTTGCACTAACAAAACAGATTACGTGAACCATCCTATCTGGCTGAGACGTGAAGACATGAGACTGATCGAAGCCATACTTGAGTTGACCCAATTCTAAAATAACCTGTTTCTTTTTGCGGTGTTCTCTGAGCGGGAGTAATTTAAGAGGAAGCAAAAATGGTGACCAGAATCCACTGACTTTCAATGGAATACTTTCAAACGGTGAAATAATCGTTAAAGTGCGTCTCAAAAATTTGTAAAAATATCATGAGGTTTCGGTTAAGTTACAGCAAATGTCTTGTGGGGAGCCAAGAATCAGGTCAAATGGACTTTTGAAATGAATAGGTCAACCTGGAGTGTTTCTATTGATTTGATTTAAGATAAAGTGGTGTTTGTGCCGTACAAGATAAGTGGTGTTTGTGTCATAAAAGATAAGTGGCGTTTGTGCCATACAAGATAAGTGGTGTTTGTGTCGTACAAGATAAAGTGGTATTGTGTCATTCAAGATAAAGTGGCGTTTGTATCGTACAAGATACATTGGTGTTTGTGTCATTCAAGATAAAGTGGTGTTTGTGTCATTCAAGATAAAGTGGTGTTTGTATCAAAGAAGATAAATTGGTGTTTGTGTCATTCAAGATAAAGCGGTATTTGTATCGTACAAGATAAAGTGATGTTTGTGTCATTCAAGATAAAGTAGTGTTTGTGTCATTCAACTGATCCACTCAATACCTTTAAGACACTTCTTCACTCAATACCTTTAAGAAATTGCCCAGACTTCTGGATATTCTCAAGGTCAAGGTCCCTTTTCCATCTTTGACGTCATTCGCTCTTCTTGACGTCCCTGACCTTTTGGTCTTGATTTCACCTTGTTCCCTCTGGCTCAGTGCTGGAGACAACATCGGGCAGTCGCCAGCTTTGTCATTGGAGGACGTGTTGGCCTGCACACACCCACCTTTATCTACCTGAACGCCTGCTGGACAGGTGGGCTTTACCTGGGGAACATTTTATTTCGATTACAGTTTCGTTTCACCTTTATTTTATTTTGGCTTAAGTGCGTGCAAGGATGACCTACAGATCGGATGACCTACAGATCAAACGACCCAACTTTTCTCACGCCTCTATTAAATGTAATGAGACCCACTGAGATATGCCCCCAATCCCCTGTGTTCCTGGAAATCAGTGTCATAGTTTGCTCACTCTTCAGTTGTTGTTTTTTGGGTAAACCCGCAGATGACGTATGCTGACACTGACATGTTGACAGATGACATGTACCGTTAACAAGTCTCAACAGTGATGTATGGTCCCATTTCTGCCAGAGCAGACCTCATTATTTGAGTAGCATTAAATTATTCAGTTCTTGAGGCCAGCATATCACCATCTGCCACTGCCATGACACGTGAACATGACATGTACACTACAAACTCTTAAAACATCACATGTACACTACAAACTCTTAAAACATGGCATGTACACTACAAACTCAAAAAATATGGCACGTACACTACACACTCATAAAATATGGCACGTACACTACACACTCATAATACATGACATGTACACTACAAACTCTTAAAACATCGCATGTACAATACAAACTCTTAAAACATCGCACGTACACTATAAACTCTTTAAACATGGCATGTACACTACAAACTCTTAAAACATCGCATGTGCACTACAAAATCATAAAATATGGCCCGTACACTACACACTCATAATACAGGACATGTACACTACAAACTCATAATACAGGACATGTACACTACAAACTCATAAAATATGGCATGTACACTACAAACTCATAAAACATAGCACGTACAATTCAAACACGTAAGTATGACATGTACACTACAAATCTAAAAAAGCATGTCATGAACACTTTAAACTAAAAAAACATGACATTTACACTACACATCTCATTTCTTAAATTTCAGTATCTAAACCCATCTGATGAAGGCCATTTTTTTTTTGCTTCATCAACTCTTGGCATTTTATTTTAAAACAATTGTGAAGGTAAAAAATTTACCTGGAGATCTGTTCCAGATGAGGAGCCGTCTGAGCCAAACGACAGGGTGAAACTGATCCGACGCATTGCTTCGTCAGTGTCCGTGCTGACTCCATCTCCCAGAACCAGAGACCCGGAGTCACACGACAGAGATCTATCCGACTCAGTACCGGTAATGTTAGTTGTTTTGGTGCTGACCAAGTCAGCTGGTTGATGACTCTTTTGACTGAGGCAAAGCTTGGGTGACTGATTGTGGATGATTGTTGAAGCTGCTGGGGCTAGGTATAAGTCTGGAAATTGTTGAGCTGCCGGTGACGTGGGTGATGTGTTACCATGAGGCACGTGCAGCGATTCTTCTGGTGTCTGTGGATTGTCCTCGCCGGACTGTGATGCCATGATCGTCTCAGCCTCCACATGTACAGCGTTCTGGTGTGTCAGAACTGGTCTTCTAGTGGTCTCAGCAAGAAAGCTCACAAACTTTTCTCGCTCTAAATTGTTTAGCACTGATGTCACATCAGATGCCCCCTGCCATAAATTGATGCCATTATCATGGCCATTATTTACGGCCGCACTGTCACACAAGGCATCGGGTTTTAGGAACGGACAAAAATTTGGCGCGCAATTTTGCACTTGGGGATATTTGAAGCCTAACTTAAAATTATTACTATTATTGTTATTTTCAACGGCATTTTTTGGCCGGTCAAGGGTTAGCTGGACATCGCCATCAGAATTGATCGAGTGGCCATTGTTGCGGGCATAGTTTGGGGACGGCTTCGTTGCCTGGACACTGCGTTCAAATATTCCATCATTTTGAGGTGCATGATTCGTGTCCGGCCAGACAGGATTTCGACAGCTCAAGAATGGCAATGTTGTATCACTGTTGGAAGGCAATGGTGATGTCGAGGGGAGATTTTCAGTGTTCGAAGGCAACGGTGACGTTGAGGGGAGATAATCAGTGTCAGACTCGGCGACGACGTCAGCGAATTCTAAATGACATTCGTCCATTTTCGAGTGAACAGGGGAGTTCAGGTCACGTCTCGATAGCTCTACTTCGGGCCTCATTATTCCATACCCCAGAGACGCCTGTGATCTATCGGTCTGAGTTTGGTATCAATGAGACTCCTGCTGTCCTGAGTCGGACCCAATGTTCAGAAGCTGATTACAATGACTAGACTTGCACTGCGTCCTTCAGCTTGTGTTCTAGTTAAGGAAATAAGAATCTCACGTCATCTATGATGTGTCATCCACGGGTACTCATGGTAACTAGAAGATCACGTGAATATTGACGTATTGTCCATGGGTTGCCGTGGTCAGTTGATGACCACCGCTAGAAGAGAGTGTTAACCTTCAAGTCCACCAATATCATCACTGTAATTTCAGCGTCGAAGCTCTGACTGGGTTGTCTGGGTTGATCTGAGGAGAACATTAAAAAAAACAACTTTATACAAAACCTCTTCGATGCATGAATGATTCTGTTAATAAGGGGTTCTGAAGCCGTTGAAAGTGAACTTTTTGAAGATTGGTTTGTTGTCGACTAGTCATATCTTTAACGTTAGCAACATTCAATCAGATGTTACAGTTGAATGTGATGTTTTCAAGTTCTCCTGAAGGGAGACTATATAAAAAGAATCAAATATGAGTGATGTCAGAAAGACGTCTGTTGAGATGCCACCATTAGTCCGTTACGAAAAAAGGGCGCAGATTTTTTTTAAAAGTGATTTTTAGAGGCAAAAAGTGTGCGTGTGTGTGTGTGTGGGGGGGGGGGGTGGCGGAGAAACGTAAACAGCTTGTTGGTGATTACTTTCAAC
>CAXITT010000080.1:1034933-1062328 GCA_964033795.1 Lymnaea stagnalis
ATCATAAACAGAAGTAAAAAATAGAGTCTATCATAAACACAAGTAAACTATAGTGTCTATAATATACAGAAATAAAATAAACTATATTTTCTATCATGTACAGAAGAAATTTATATTTTCTAAAAAAAAAAAAAAAAAAAAAAAAAAAAAAAGTAATAGAAGAATTCGTTTCAAACGAAGTTATTCACTGAAAACAATGAAACATGAAACAAAGTTTGACTTCCGTGATAACAATAGGTTGAGTCACTGAAACAAAGTTTGACTTCCGTGATAACAATTGGTTGAGTCAATGAAACAAAGTTTGACTTCCATGATAACAATTTGTTGAGTCAATTAAACAAAGTTTGACTTCCATGATAACAATTGGTTGAGTCAATTAAACAAAGTTTTACTTTCATGATAACAATTTTTTGGGCCAATGAAGCAAAGTTTGACTTCGATGATAACAATAGGTTGAGTCAATGAAACAAAGTTTGAATTTCCATTTTTCTTTTACAATAGGTGATTCGATTACTTCCTATGAAGAAAGGTGGCATTAACAGGAAACACGTTCCAAGACATCCTTGAATATATCTTATCCTTTAGGGCCAGGCCTGCACAATTCAAAATGTAAGGCGGGTCATAATAATTTATGAAAAACTTTGCGGGCTAAAAGATAATAGGACGGGGCGAAAGCTATTAAGGAAATAATAAGTAATATTTTGTTACTTTTCGGGCCGCTAAGTGGGTGCTGGCGGGCCACATGCGGCCCGGGGTTCATATGTTGGTCCGGCCTGCTTTAAGCTCTCCTTACCCATGGCATACCCCCCATTAGAGACCGACCGAAAGTGATTTTCTGATTTCGACCGAAACCAGACCGAAAGTCTAAAATGAGTTTCGGCCGAAACCAAAAGCTTAACGAGACTTTCGGCCGAAACCGATGGATTTAAAAGTTTCAAAACTCGTTTTCGCACAAGTTCTGCGCACCACGAAAAAAGAGTTCACTTTTATGGCAGTGACTCTCATACAATTCACTCAAGGAAGTGAACAGCCACCCACATTAGAAAAAAAAAAAGGCTGCCAATTAACTAATTAATTAAATAAGCCTAGAATAAAAGAATAATTTTAAAAATCATAAGGGAAGTGCTACCATTCCATAGGATTTTTTAACCATACTATTCACCTTTGACTATGACAAGATAATGATCAATCATAATGTATGTCACAGATGAATGATTGCAATGAACCTAGGGTTCCCATAAAAAAAAAAAATTAAAACAAAAATAATAATACAAATATTATCATTACAAGAGTTGTTTTTTCCCCACCAAACTATTACCATTTCCTTTATTGATATCTTATTTTTGAAAGTATTGGACATGTAAGTCATCATGCAGCTGTGGATAGTGTTCGCATCAAGCAGCTGTGGATAGTGTTCACATCATGCAGCTGTGGATAGTGTTCGCATCAAGCAGCTGTGGATAGTGTTCACATCATGCAGCTGTGGATAGTGTTCGCATCATGCAGCTGTGGATAGTGTTCGCATCATGCAGCTGTGGATAGTGTTCGCATCATGCAGCTGTGGATAGTGTTCGCATCATGCAGCTGTGGATAGTGTATGATGCGAACACTATCCACAGCTGCATGATGCGAACACTATCCACAGCTGCATGATGTGAACGCTATCCACAGCTGTGGATAGTGTTCGCATCATGCAGCTGTGGATAGTGTTCGCATCAAGCAGCTGTGGATAGCGTTCACATCATGCAGCTGTGGATAGTGTTCGCATCATGCAGCTGTGGATAGTGTTCGCATCATGCAGCTGTGGATATTGTTCGCATCATGCAGCTGTGGATAGTGTTCGCATCATGCAGCTGTGGATATTGTTCGCATCATGCAGCTGTGAATAGTGTTCTCATCATGCAGCTGTGGATAGAATTCGCATCATGCAGCTGTGCATAGTGTTCGCATCATGCAGCTGTGGATAGTGTTCTCATCATGCAGCTGTGGATAGTGTTCTCATCATGCAGCTGTGGATAGTGTTCTCATCATGCAGCTGTGGATAGTGTTCGCATCATGCAGCTGTGGATAGAATTCGCATCATGCAGCTGTGCATAGTGTTCGCATCATGCAGCTGTGGATAGAGTTCGCATCCTGCAGCTGTGCATAGTGTTCGCATCATGCAGCTGTGGATAGAGTTCGCATCCTGCAGCTGTGAATAGTGTTCGCATCCTGCAGCTGTGGATAGTGTTCGCATCCTGCAGCTGTGAATAGTGTTCGTAGAGGTTTTGTTATTATAGGATGACAGCAAGACTTCGAGCACTAATGAACATCAGATTGGCGGCCGACAGACAGGTTCCAATCTGACATCTGATACAACACCAAAGATCTCTTAATCAGCCGAAAGTCTCAATCACTGTCGGCCATAACCGAAAATAAACCGAAACTAAACTTTTCTGTTTCGGACGAAAGCGAAACTACGCCGAAAATTATCACATGGCAACTTTCAGCACCGAAACCGAAGACGAAATTCGGTCGGTCTCCGATCCCCATTCAACCTTCCCCCCACCTCCCCGCCCAAGATATGCTCCCCAAGGCACCCAGAAACCCTCCTCCCCGACAGACCTTTAACACCACGGCATACCCTCCCCAAGACCAGGAGTCGTAAACCTGCGGCTCTTTGACCCATCTCACTTAGCGCCTGGATAAACCCCTAGTTACTATATCAAAATGTAATACTTAGCTCTTGGCCATGAATAGTTCCCGACCCCTGCCCTAGACCCACTTTACGCCAGAAGGTGCCATGAACAAGTTCCCGACCCCTGTCAGACCGCTTTTACCCTCATACAGGCCTACCTCCAGGTCTCCTTAACCCCTTAACATACCCTCCACCAGACTCCCTTACCACAGGCCCCCCTAACCCATGGCATACCCTCCACCAATTGTCCTTACCCCAGATCTCTCATACCACCATGCATACCCAACCAAAAGCCTCATTACAACAGATCTCTCAAACCACCAGGCATACACTCCCAAAAGACTCATTACACCATATCTCTCATACCACCAGGCATACCCTACCCAAAGCCACATTACACCAGATCTCTCATACCACCAGGCATACCCTCTCAAAAGCCTCATTACACCAGATCTCTCATACCACCAGGCATACCCTACCAAAAGCCTCATTATACCAGATCTCTCATACCACCATGCATACCCAACCCAAAGCCTCATTACACCAGATCTCTCATACCACCAGGCATACCTAACCCAAAGCCTCATTACACCAGATCTCTCATACCCCATTCATACCCAGCCCTAAGCCTCCTGACCGCAGGCCTCTGATACCCCCATACATACCCTACCTGAAGCCTCCTCCCTGATATCTCTCATACTCCCATACATAACCTACCTGAAGCCTCCTCCCTGATATCACTCATACTCCCATACATACCCTACCTGAAGCCTCCTCCCTGATATCCCTTATACTCACATACATACCCTACCTGAAGCCTCCTCCCTGATACCCCTCATAATCCCATACATACCCTACCTGAAGCCTCCTCCCTGATATCCCTTATACTCCCATACATACCCTACCTGAAGCCTCCTCCCTAATACCCCTCATACTCCCAGGCAAACGCTCCCTATGATGTTACTGCACGTTTGTTTCTATTGGCTGACGATTTAACATTGGAATGGGATCAACATTTAACGTGTGAGACCCACTAAAAGGGTTGTGAGTGAGGGGGTGGGGTATAAGGGACCTAGAATGAGATCATCTTGTGTCCTTTTTTTTAAAGTAGACGTAGACGTAACGTATAGCGGTTATTTTTTCTATTAAATCTGTAGACGCGTAGTCTGCCGGACAAGCGACGGCATAAGGTCAAGGTCATGTTAGATAATATGATCCATAGATTAAGCAGTGTCTGGGCGAGTTGAAATTGAAAATGTCAATTTTTGGGGTGAGCTGAGACATGACGTACACTTGTACTCAATCACGGACATGATGTAAACTTGTACTCAATCACAGACAGTACTCCACACTGGCACTTAATCACATATTATATGATGTACAGTGGTACTCAATGACATATAGAATGTACATCAGTACTCAATCACAGACAGAACGTAAACTGTTACACCATAACAGTCACGACAAACACTTGTACTTAAGTGCAATCAAGACGTACACAAGCATGAAGACATACACATGCAATCAAGACGTACACAAGCAATCTAGACATACACATGCAATCAAGACGTATACATGCAATCAAGACGTACACATGCAATCAAGACGTACACATGCAATCAAGACGTACACAAGCAATCAAGACGTACACATGCAATCAAGACGTACACATGCAATCAAGACGTACACAAGCAATCAAGACGTACACATGCAATCAAGACGTACACATGCAATCAAGACGTACACATGCAATCAAGACGTACACATGCAATCAAGACGTACACAAGCAATCAAGACGTACATATGCAATCAAGACGTACACATGTGTTCAATCACATACATGATGAAAACTTTTACTACCCCTGGCCTACACAAATGAACTATTGGGTGGGTTTTGGTTTGGGGGGGGGGTGTACATAGGTCGAAAAGTGAAATAGAGGTGGGCTGGACATGGTGCAGTGTACGAGGTGCGACATTAATGTGGGTGGTACGGGTAAGTTTTGTGTGGAGTGTCGAAGGAGATGTGTGGAGTGTCGAAGGGGATGTGTGGAGTGTCGAAGGAGATGTGTGGGGTGTCAAAGGTGATGCGTGGAGTGTCAAAAGAGATGTGTGGAGTGTCAAAAGAGATGTGTGGAGTGCCAAGGGAGATGTGTGGAGTGTCAAAGAAGATGTGTGTAGTGTCAAAAGAGATGTGTGGAGTGTCAAAAGAGATGTGAGGAGTGTCAAAGAAGATGTGGGAGTGTCAAAAGAGATTTGTGGAGTGTCAAAAGAGATGTGTGGATTGTCAAAAGAGATGTGTGGAGTGTCAAAGGAGATGTGTGGAGTGTCAAAAGAGATGTGTGGAGTGTCAAAAGAGATGTGTGGAGTGTCAAAAGAGATGTGTTGAGTGTCAAAGGAGATGTGTTGAGTGTCAAAAGAGATGTGTGGAGTGTCAAAAGAGATGTGTTGAGTGTCAAAAGAGATGTGTGGAGTGTCAAAGGAGATGTGAGTAGTGTCAAAAGAGATGTGTGGAGTGTCAAAAGAGATGTGTGGAGTGTCAAAAGAGATGTGTGGAGTGTCAAAAGAGATGTGTTGAGTGTCAAAGGAGATGTGTTGAGTGTCAAAAGAGATGTGTGGAGTGTCAAAAGAGATGTGTTGAGTGTCAAAAGAGATGTGTGGAGTGTCAAAAGAGATGTGTGAAGTGTCAAAAGAGATGTGTGGAGTGTCAAAAGAGATGTGTTGAGTGTCAAAAGAGATGTGTGGAGTGTCAAAGGAGATGTGTTGAGTGTCAAAAGAGATGTGTTGAGTGTCAAAGGAGTGTGTGGAGTGTCAAAAGAGATATGTGGAGTGTCAAAGGAGTGTGTGGAGTGTCAAAAGAGATGTGTCGAGTGTCAAAGGAGTGTGTGGAGTGTCAAAAGAGATATGTGGAGTGTCAAAGGAGTGTGTGGAGTGTCAAAAGAGATGTGTGGAGTGTCAAAAGAGATGTGTGGAGTGTCAAAGGAGTGTGTGGAGTGTCAAAAGAGATGTGTCGAGTGTCAAAGGAGTGTGTGGAGTGTCAAAAGAGATGTGTGGAGTGTCAAAAGAGATGTGTGGAGTGTCAAAGGAGTGTGTGGAGTGTCAAAAGAGATTGTGGAGTGTCAAAGGACATGTTTGGCTTAAATTACTTTATGTTGGGATATTATAGCAAAGAAGTAGTGTGGTAAGGAGGTAGAGTGTTATTGAAGTAGTGGGGCATTGGAGTAGTGGGGCATTGTAATAGTGGGGTATTGGAGTAGTTTGGTATTGAAGTAGTGGGGTATTGAAGTAGTGGGGTATTGAAGTAATGGGGCATTTGAGTAGTGGGGCATTGAAGTAATGGGGTATTGAAGTAGTGGGGTATTGAAGAAGTGGGGCATTGGAGTAGTGGGGCATTGAAGTAGTTGGGTATTGAAGTAGTGGGGTATTGAAGTAGTGGGGTATTGAAGTAGTGGGGTATTGAAGTAGTGGGGCATTGGAGTCGTGGGGCATTGGAGTAGTGGGGCATTGAACTATTGGGGTATTGAAGTAGTGGGGTATTGAAGTAGTGGGGTATTGAAGTAGTGGGGTATTGAAGTAGTGGGGCATTGAAGTAGTGGGGCATTGGAGTAGTGGGGCATTGAAGTAGTGGGGTATTGAAGTAGTGGGGTATTGAAGTAGTGGGGCATTGGAGTAGTGGGGCATTGATGTAGTGGGGCATTGAAGTAGTGGGAGTGGGGTATTGGGGTAGTGGGGCATTGGAGTAGTGGGGCATTGAAGTAGTGGGGTATTGAAGTAGTGGGGTATTGAAGTAGTGGGGCATTGGAGTAGTGGGGCATTGATGTAGTGGGGCATTGAAGTAGTGGGGCATGAAGTAGTGGGGCATGAAGTAGTGGGGCATTGAAGTAGTGGGGCATGAAGTAGTGGAGCATTGAAGTAGTGTGGTATAGAAGTAATGTGGCAAAGCGGTAGTGTGGTATACTAGTAAAGTGGCAAAGAGGTATTGTGGCATAGAAGTAGTGTAACATAGAAGTAGTGTTGATAGAAATAGTGTGATATAGAAATAGTATAGTGTGGTATAGAAGAAGTGTGGCATAAAATAAGTGTACCATAGAAGTAGTGTGATCTAGAATTAGTGTGGTATAGAAGTAGTGTGGTATGGAAGTAGTGTGGTATAGAAGTAGTGTGGCATAAATGTAGTGTGGTATAGAAGTAGTGTGGTATAGAAGTAGTGGGCATAGAATTAGTGTGGTATAGAAGTAGTGTGGCAAAGAAATAGTGTGGTATAGAAGTAGTGTGGTATAGAATTAGTGTGGTATAGAAGTAGTGTGGCACTTGGATGTTAGGAAAAGTTAATATAGAGATGATTTATTAGATATTAAGACAATTTTGCATTGGAATATTATTTTATTGGGGTAGTATTCATTGAGGTAATATTTTGTCGGAGTAGTATTTCATTGGGTTGGTATTGTATTGGGTCATAATGCATTGGGGCATCGTTACATTGGGGCATCATTGCGTTGGGGCATCATTGCCTTGGGGCATCTTTAATTTGGTGCATCGTTACATTGGGGCATCATTACATTAGGGCATCATTGCATTTGGGCATCATTGCATTGGGGTATTATTGTAGTGGGGCATCATTGTATTGGGGTATCAGGGCATCATTGCATTGGGGCATAATTGCATTGGGGTATCATTGCCTTGGGGCATCATTGCGATTGGGCATCATTGCTTTGGGGCATCATTGCATGGGGGCGTCATATCATTGGGGCATCTATGCACTGGGGTAGTATTGCATTGGGGAAAAAGTTGCTTTGGGGCAGTCTTGCCCTGTGGTATTGTTGCATTTGGTAAGTATTAGGGTAGTGTTTTCAAGTGGATAATCTGGATTTTTATCGTGGACTCAGTATGCAGACCAGTATCCGATCGTTTTTTCGTGGTTTTAACATCAAATCCGAACTTTTACATTTTAAAATGTCAAAGAAATATTTTTTTCCATAAAATCTCATAACAATGAATGAGTCCAAATTGTTGACATATCGATTGCAGCATCTCTGTACCGGGTCTAGCACGCGGCAACCTCAGAAAAGCAATAACGTTATCGCGCTTTGTCAGTCCGATCTTGTCATACAATTTTAACATTTTAAAACAATTCTAAGTCATAGTTATTGTTTTTAAGGTATATTTAATTACATTTGTTGTAATTTTGTAATGATCTTAAATTATTCTAAAACAAGAAAGGGTTCGAATTTTTTTTTATTTGCGTAAAAAATGTATTGTTCTTAATTTTTAATAGATTTTAAAGATCCATTAATTGAATTAAATTATACATTTTAGTAAGTGTGACAATGGTGTTGTGTGACAATGGTATGTGTGACAATGGTGTTGTGTGACAATGTTGTTGTGTGACAAAGGTGTAGGAGGTCAATGGTGTTGTGGGACAATGGTGTTGTGTGTCAATGGTGTTGTGTGTCAATGGTGTTGTGGGACAATGGTGTTGTGTGACAATGGTGTTGTGGGACAATGGTATTGTGTGACAATGGTGTTGTGTGACAATGGTGTTGTATGGCAATGGTGTGGGTTGAAATTGTGCATTGTTACGATGTACTTAGAAATTCGCAAACAGTACTACTGATGTATGACCGATAAACGATGCTGCTGAGTGCCGTCCATGGCTTGACATGTCAATAGTTCTGGAATGGGTGGAGTGAATATACATTTGTTTCATTTAATTAATGTATGTCAAATAGTTTTTTTAAGTTCATGATTATGTTTGTTTTAATTGTATGTACAGCGTGGTGAGTCGTGCCCTAGGCTGGGGTACCACGCTATATAAAACTACAAATAACTCTTATAATGTGGCTGTGTGGATATAAAACCACAAATAACTCTAATAATGTGGCTGTGTGGATATAAAACCACAAATAACTCTAATAATGTGGCTGTGTGGATATAAAACCACAAATAACTCTAATAAAATGTGGCTGTGTGGATATAAAACCACAAATAACTCTAATAAAATGTGGCTGTGGGGATATAAAACAACAAATAACTCTAATAAAATGTGGCTGTGTGGGGCGGGCCAAATGGCACCATGCCTAGAGCAAAAACTTATTTTTCACTTTCAGACTCTTGGAGAGCTATAGAGTAGAATAGCATTTCTTTTTCCAAAAAAAAAAAATGGAAGATTTTACAATTTCAAAGAAAGAATGAATAAACCGCGAGACGGTATCAACACATTTCCTATCTGTCAATCAGTCAACTTTCCTCCAGTCAACTTTCTTCCAGTCAACTTTCCTCCAGTCTTCCTTACGGCAAACCAAAGCAATCCGTCTACGCCCATGAGGAAACATGTCACGTGACGCCAGACTTACTCTCCTTCTCTTTTTGTTATGGCCTGGAGTGCCCTAAATCATGAACACAAGATACAATAGAATGTAACTGACACATCATCGCACAATCTCATGACGTAGTTCACAAATGTAGAACTACTTACCAAAATTGCAGTTATTTCGTTGCCACACCGCTGTCTCTGACAACGTCTTGTAGGACTCCCAAGTTTTTAACGATATAGAAAAAACCTGACTGAGCCAGGCTCACGTGACATTAACTCAACGATCCACCATCGAGTGGCGCGTGCTCCGTTTTGGGCTGAAGTGAGCCGCCATCATTCGTGGCACAGCTCAAGTAAAAATTTCCCCGCACCACTGGAGCGACAACAAACTGCCTGCGTCATTTCCCAGGTAAGGATTCCTTTAATTGCTCCAAGTTATACCCAGCCCTTGGTGGCGTTTTAAAGATGCCGAAGTAGGGTTGGGTAATAAAATGTTGGACCGCTGTAACTGGGTTGGGAGGGGCAGGGGGGAGGGTAAGGGTATGAAAGTTTACAGCATCTCAAAGATGGACAGTGAACTCCACTAATGATATCATTTACACAAAATACCTTAGTTATGGAATCCATTCTTGAAACCATTTACACATAAAACATGCCCAATCCCTAGTGGTGTGTGTACGACTTCAATGGCCAATCCCTAGTGGTGTGTGTACGACTTCAATGGCCAATCCCTAGTGGTGTGTGTACGACTTCAATGGCCACTCCCTAGAGATGTGCGACTTGGAACCTATCAAACAGTTCAGTAGTCCCGGACTCAGCCCAGCCCTTCAAGTCCATTACGCGAATCTAAAACATAAAAGATCTATCCAATTCCAATACTTTGACATTTTCAGATTCTCGTTCCGCTCTAGTCATTAAATCATTAGATCACGCGACCGTTCTACTCATTAAATCACGTGATGTAGTTTTGAACAAAAAAATCGTTTCGGGTGGCTTTCAATATTTTGAGCAGTAATGTTGGCATATCGATCTCAGGTTGGCATATCGATCTAATGTTTTGCATATTGATATAATGTTAACATATTGATCCAATGTTGACATATTGGTCCAATGTTGGCAAATCGATCTAATGTTAACATATTGATCTAATGTTGACATATTGATCCAATTTTCATATCGATCTAATGTTGACATATCGATGTAATGTTGGCATATCAATCCAATGTTGATATATTGATCCAATGTTGATATATTGATCCAATGTTAACATATCGATCTAATGTTGGCATATCGATCTAATGTTGACATATCGATCTAATGTTGGCATATCAATCTTATGTTGAATTATCGATCTAATATTGACATATCGATATGTATTTGGCAAACCCTTTTCAAACTGTTCAATGTTTTGAAGTGACAGAATACCATTCATTTACTCGAAAGAAATTAGTAAACTCATACAATATTAATCTCGGGCTATAGTTATCAACGGGCTATAGAAATCAACTGACAATAGTTATCAACAGACTATATTTAAATAAAAGACTATAGTAATCAACAGACTATATAACCAACTGACTATAGTAATCAACGGACTATAGAAATCAACAGACAATAGTAACTAACAGACTAAAGTAATTAAAAGACTATGGTAACTTTGTTAATCCCATACTGAACACACTATGTGGCACACATTTACTACCACAAAGTTTTGAATGAGCCTGTGATGTCTGAAGATAGTCACCAGTCTGTCTGAAGATAGTCACCAGTCTGTCTGAAGATAGTCACCAGTCTGTCTGAAGATAGTCACCAGTCTGTCTGAAGATAGTCACCAGTCTGTCGGAAGATAGTCACCAGTCTGTCGGAAGATAGTCACCAGTCTGTCTGAAGATAGTCACCAGTCTGTCTGAAGATAGTCACCAGTCTGTCTGAAGATAGTCACCAGTATGTCTGAAGATAGTCACCAGTCTGTCATCTAATTTATGAATTCTAGAATTTAATTACTCTCATTTATTCCCATTATATAACGTCTGCTCTATCCTACGTGGTACATCATACTGTCATAGATCTGTGGTACATCATACTGTCATAGATCTGTGGTACATCATGCTTTCATAGATCTGTGGTACATCATACTGTCATAGATATGTGGTACATCATACTGTCATAGATCTGTGGTACATCATACTGACATAGATCTGTGGTATATCATACTGTCATAGATCTCTGGTACATCATGTTGTCATAGATCTGTGGTAAATCACAATGTCATAGATCTGTGGTACATCATACTGTCAAAGATCTGTGGTACATCATACTGACATAGATCTGTGGTACATCATACTGACATAGATCTGTGGTACATCATACTGACATAGATCTGTGGTACATCATACTGTCATAGATCTGTGGTACATCATACTGTCAAAGATCTGTGGTACATCATACTGACATAGATCTGTGGTACATCATACTGACATAGATCTGTGGTACATCATACTGACATAGATCTGTGGTACATCATACTGTCATAGATCTGTGGTACATCATACTGTCAAAGATCTGTGGTACATCATACTGACATAGATCTGTGGTACATCATACTGACATAGATCTGTGGTACATCATACTGACATAGATCTGTGGTACATCATACTGTCATAGATCTGTGGTACATCATACTGACATAGATCTGTGGTACATCATACTGACATAGATCTGTGGTACATCATACTGACATAGATATGTGGTACATCATACTGTCATAGATCTGTGGTACATCATACTGACATAGATCTGTGGTACATCATACTGTCATAGATCTGTGGTACATCATACTGTCATAGATCTGTGGTACATCATACTGACATAGATCTGTGGTACATCATACTGACATAGATCTGTGGTACATCATACTGTCATAGATCTGTGGTTCATCAAACTGCCATAGATCTCTGGTATATCATACTGACATAGATCTGTGGTACATCATACTGTCATAGATCTGTGGTACATCATGCTGTCATAGATCTGAGGTACATCATGCTGTCATAGATCTGTGGTACATCATACTGTCATAGATCTGTGGTACATCAAACTGTCATAAATCTGTCGTACATCATGCTGTCATAGATCTGTGGTACATCATGCTGTCATAGATCTGTGGTACATCATGCTGTCATAGATCTGTGGTACATCATGCTGTCATAGATATGTGGTACATCATACTGTCATAGATCTGTGTTACATCACACTTTCATAGATTTGTGGTACATCAAACTGTCATAGATCTGGGGTACATCATGCTGTCATAGATCTGTAGTACATCATACCTTCATAGATCTGTGGTACATCATAATTGTCATAAATCGGTGGTACATCATGCTGTCATAGATCTGTGGTACATCAAGCTGTCATAGATCTGTCGTACATCATGCTGTCATAAATCGGTGGTACATCATGCTGTCATAGATCTGTGGTACATCATGCTGTCATAGATCTGTGGTACATCATGCTGTCATAGATATGTGATACGTCATGCTGTCATAGATATGTGGTACATCATACTGACATAGATCTGTGGTACATCATACTGTCATAGATCTGTGGTACATCATACTGACATAGATCTGTGGTACATCATACTGTCATAGATCTGTGGTACATCATGCTTTCATAGATCTGTGGTACATCATACTGTCATAGATATGTGGTACATCATACTGACATAGATCTGTGGTACATCATACTGTCACAGATCTGGGGTACATCATACTGACATAGATATGTGGTACATCATACTGTCATAGATCTGCGGTACATCATACTGTCATAAATCTGTGGTACATCATACTGTCACAGATCTGGGGTACATCATACTGACATAGATATGTGGTACATCATACTGTCACAGATCTGGGGTACATCATACTGACATAGATATGTGGTACATCATACTGTCACAGATCTGGGGTACATCATACTGACATAGATATGTGGTACATCATACTGTCATAGATCTGCGGTACATCATACTGTCATAAATCTGTGGTACATCATGCTTTCATAGATCTGTGGTACATCATGCTGTCATAGATCTGTGGTACAGCATGCTGTCATAGATCTGTGGTACATCATGCTGTCATAGATCTTCGGTACATCATACTGTCATAGATCTGTGTTACATCACACTGTCATAGATTTGTGGTATATCAAACTGTCATAGATCTGGGGTACATCATGCTGTCATAGATCTGTAGTACATCATACTGTCATAGATCTGTGGTACATCATAATTGTCATAATTTGGTGGTACATCATGCTGTCATAGATTTGTGGTACATCATGCTGTCATAGATCTGTGGTACATCATGCTGTCATAGATCTGTGGTACATCATGCTGTCATAGATCTGTGGTAAATCATGCTGTCATAGATATGTGGTACATCATGCTGTCATAAATCTGATTTACATCAATCTGTCATAGATCTGTGGTACATCATATTGACATAGATTTGTGGTACATTATGCTGTCATAAATCTGTGGTACATCATATTGTAATAGATCTGTGGTACATCATGCTGTTATAAATCTTTGGTACATCATATTGTCATAGATCTGTGGTACATCATGCTGTCATAAATCTGTATCATCATGCTGTCATAGATCTGTGGTACATCACACTGTATAAGATCTGTGGTACATCACACTGTCATAGATCTGTGGAAATCCCTTTGTCGTAGATCTGTGGTATATCATACTGTCATAGATCTCTGGTACATCATGTTGTCATAGATCTGTGGTAAATCACAATGTCATAGATCTGTGGTACATCATACTGTCATAGATCTGTGTTACATCACACTGTCATAGATTTGTGGTACATCAAACTGTCATAGATCTGGGGTACATCATGCTGTCATAGATCTGTAGTACATCATACTGTCATAGTTCTGTGGTACATCATAATTGTCATAAATCGGTGGTACATCATGCTGTCATAGATCAGTGGTAAATCACAACGTCATATATCTGTGGTACATCATACTGTCATAGATCTGTGGTAATCATACTGTCATAGATCTGTGGTACATCAATGCTGTCATAAATCTGTGGTACATCATACTGTCATAGATCTGTGGTACATCATGCTATTATAGAGCTGTGGTACATCATACTGCCATAGATCTGTGGTACATCATACTGTCATAGATCTGTGGTACATCATACTGACATAGATCTGTGGTACATCATACTGTCATAGATCTGTGGTACATCATGCTATTATAGAGCTGTGGTACATCATACTGCCATAGATCTGTGGTACATCATACTGCCATAGATCTGTGGTACATCATACTGTCATAGAGCTGTGGTACATCATACTGTCATAGATCTGTGGTACATCATACTGCCATAGATCTGTGGTACATCATACTGCCATAGATCTGTGGTACATCATACTGCCATAGATCTGTGGTACATCATACTGCCATAGATCTGTGGTACATCATACTGTCATAGAGCTGTGGTACATCATACTGCCATAGATCTGTGGTACATCATACTGTCATAGATCTGTGGTACATCATACTGCCATAGATCTGTGGTGCATCATACTGACATAGATCTGTGGTACATCATACTGTCATAGATCTGTGGTACATCATACTGTCATAGATCTGTGGTGCATCATACTGTCATAGATCTGTGGTACATCATACTGTCATAGATCTGTGGTACCTCATACTGTGGTGTACATTAATGATGTCATTGATATGTGGTACATCATACTGTCATAGATCTGTGGTACATCATACTGTCACAGATATCCTGCACATCATGTTGACATTAATCTAATTAGACTGACTTAACTTCAAGATGTCTTAAAATTATTTAATCTTGCTAACCTTACCTGGAGTCACAACTTGTATGTCATAGTGTGTGTGTGTTTGAGTGTGTGTGTGGCTACACACAAGTTTCAGATGCTAATTGCAACTCAAAAACACTTAAAACTTAGGCACAGAAATTGATCTCGGAATGATTTTATTGATTTGCCGAGGCCTACACCTGATGTTATTATGTATATCATAAAAATGGGAACTGTACTGCCTCTAACATTGGATCACCATAACAACCTCGTCATCATGTCTTTATCATTCTGATCTAATCATCCTGAAACAACCATCCTCACATCACCATCCTCACTTGACCATCCTCAAGAAAGCTTACTTAACCACCACCAACGTAAATCCAATACTTTCTAGTGTCTGCGACAAATATAATAAACAAGTAAGAATAGACCGAAAATGTTGTGTGGCAGACACAAGCAGTGGGGAATCTAAGCAGAATGAACAGCATTGTTGATAAGGGAGACGATTATCTCTGGTTTATATTTTAGGATGGGGGAGACAACTTTCGCATGTTTAGTCTGGAAAAGTCCTATAAGACAAGATATAAGATAAATTACCCTTTCATCCAAATTATCTCCCCATTAATGTATCTATTATAAAAAAAGAATGTTGTTAGGTTTTCCTTTGATTTATTTATAATTGCACCCCCCCCCCCTTACTGTTGCCTGCCCAGGTCGTGTCCCATTTTCTATTTTTTTTTGTTCCCTCGGCTACCATTGTTAAAATCATTTCACCATTGAATGTTACAATGGGCCACCGTTATATTATGATTATACCATTGAATGTTACACTGGGCTACCGTTATATTATGATTATACCAATGAATGTTACAATGGGCCACCGTTATATTATGATTATACCAATGAATGTTACACTGGGCCACCGTTATATTATGATTATACCATTGAATGTTACACTGGGCTACCGTTATATTATGATTATACCAATGAATGTTACACTGGGCCACCGTTATATTATGATTATACCAATGAATGTTACAATGGGCCACCGTTATATTATGATTATACCATTGAATGTTACACTGGGCTTCCGTTATATTATGATTATACCAATGAATGTTACACTGGGCCACCGTTATATTATGATTATACCATTGAATGTTACACTGGACCACCGTTATATTATGATTATACCAATGAATGTTACACTGGGCCACCGTTATATTATGATTATACCAATGAATGTTACACTGGACCACCGTTATATTATGATTATACCAATGAATGTTACACTGGGCCACCATTATATTATGATTATACCAATGAATGTTACACTGGGCCACAGTTATATTATGATTATACCAATGAATGTTACACTGGGCCACCGTTATATTATGATTAGACCATTGCATGAGGTGATTGTTACAATAGCCTGCCCGTAACCTGAAAATACTGCCCATTAATATACAGAAAAAATACCCCTCGGGCCAATTGGTCAAAATTCTAGTTTGTCGCCCTTTGTATTCTTGAAGTAAATGGGATTTTAAAAATTTAATTGACAATTTAGATCCTATCTGAAGACGATTTTGTTTCCCCCTCATGTTGGCGCCTTGGGCGAGTACAGTCTTCACTCCCCCCTTTGAAGGCTCTGTCTACCACAATTATATTTGGTATGTAAAACAGAGTAGCTGATAGGCATATGTTTACATTCTGATGGATCCTGGTATGTAAATCACGGTTATGTTGATATTCTGGCCTATGTTGATACTCTAGCATATGTAGATACTCTGTGCTGCTGCTGCTTGCATGACCTTGCGCCGTCCTATCTCAAAGCACTCATGACGCCTTATCTACCTACTAGACAGCTACGCTCATCCGATAGTGGCAAACCCTCGATACCGCGTATTCGCCTTGACACCTAAGGAAGGCGCACATTCGCATTTTCTGACCCAACAATTTGGAACGCCCTTCCCGTCGCTCTCAGAAACAGCCAGGCACTGGAATCCTTCAAAACCGATTTGAAAACATATCTATTACGCAAACACCTGCTGGGGTGATGTTGTCTACCATCTTTTCCAGCGAGCTATTATCTCCTAGATGTATATTGGCTTGTGTTTTTATAGGGATGAAAGATTTTTCAGTGATTTTTCAGTGTTGCGTTTTGTGTTTCAATGTGGTAAAGTATAGATTGTTTCATTTCTCATTTTGACTTTGTACCGCACTTCGAGCCTTTGGGGTTGAAGCGTATTTTTTAAATTCCTTTTTTAATATTACTATTATTATTTCTTCTTCTTCTTCTTCTTCTATATCTTAAGGGCCCACGATCAATTTATTGATCATTTTGGCTCCTATGCATGTAGATGGGATTTGCAATGTTTCTGTTACTGGTGGTGATGAGGAAATTATGCACTAGGGGTTTGAAGGCTTGAGGCAATAGACACAAATGCGTCTAGTGTTGTCGCCTCAACTGTTCCTTTTGAAAGATGGTTCCAGTCCCTGATTGTCTTGGGCAGGAATGAGCAGCTCCTATACTGGCTTCTTGCTGGTATGAGCCTGAATTGCCTGTCATGGCCTCGTCGCTGTCTATGGGGGAGAGGGACGAGTTTCTGTTTAATACTGGAACAGTGGACCAGCCCATTATTTATCTTGTACATCATGGAGAGCCTGGATTGTCGTCGTCGTTTCTCCAATGGTGACCAGCCTAGTGTTTCTAGCATGCTGCCAACACTAGAGGTATTCCTGTAGCGGTTTAGGACAAAGCGTGCTGCTCGTCGCTGGACCGCCTCCAACCTGTCAATGCTCTTCTGGGTAAATGGGTCCCAGACTGAAGATGCATAATCTAAAATCGGACGGATAAAGGCTTTATATGCTCTTTCTTTCACACAGGAGTTGCCAATCTTTAGATTTCGCCTTAAGAACCCCAAGGCTTGGTTTGCTTGGTTACATACATTGTTAATATGCTCGTCCCAGCGGACCTCTCTTTGAATGGTAACACCCAGGTACTTTACGGAGGAAACTTGCTCAAGAATATGGCCGTGCAGTTTGTATTGGTAGTGTAGAGGAGTACAACTTCTAGAGATTGATAGTGTCTGGCACTTGGCAGGGTGAAATTCCATGTCCCAGCTCATCTCCCACTCAGCTAACAGATTGAGATCCTGTTGTAGCTGGTCCTGGTCAGATCTGTTGGCGATCGTCCTATACACTGCTGTGTCATCTGCAAACAGTCTTGCCTGTGATGTCAGTTTCTCCGGTAGGTCATTAATGTATGCTAGGAACAAACAGGGGCCCAGGACTGATCCCTGGGGGACCCCTGATTTTGATACTCTTGCTTATGTTATTAATACTCTGATAGATCTTGGTGGTTCCATAGCAATGAATACAATTTATAGCAACGAATGTAAATACAAAAAATGCGTTACCATAGTAACGGATGATTAACAAAACGACCAGTTTAAAACGTCTCTCTATTTTGTACAAAATTGTTATTTACTGACCCAACAGTGTCTTGATTTTCTATGTTGCGACCCAAAAGTGTCTTGATTTTCTATTTTGTGACCCAAAAGTGTCTTGATTTTCTATGTTGTGACCCAACAGTGTCTTGATTTTCTATGTTGTGACCCAAAAGTGTCTTGATTTTCTATGTTGTGACCCAACAGTGTCTTGATTTTCTATCATGCGACCCAACAGTGTCTTGATTTTCTATCATGCGACCCAACAGTGTCTTGATTTTCTATCATGCGACCCAACAATGTCTTGATTTTCTATCACGTGACCCAACGTTGTCTTGATTTTCTATCATGTGACCCAACATTGTCTTGATTATCTATCATGTGACTCAACAGTGTCATGATTTTCTATGACGTGACCCAATAGTGTCTTGATTTTCTATCACGTGACCCAACAGTTCCTCCATCGTGCTTATAATCACACAGACGTCCCCACACAATTGCAGGATTTAAAACAATCTCTCTTTCTTTAAATTGAACAATTTCCGTAAAGCTTAGAAATTCTGATCCAAAATGGTGTCACTCATTTAAGGGCGCTTTGTGGACGCCATTCGATCGTGTGATTGCTAATTTGTTTCCGAGTAATCTGCTCCTTATGGGAAACCACAATCAATGATCGCTTGTTTGCGTCTCATTCTTAGTTGGTCATGACATACTTGTTTTATAAGGACTATCTGACATACTCAATACTCTTAGTGAACTGGATGGATGTATTATGCCGAGAGAAAATGTTTTCCGTTCATTCAGCAGGAACGTTATTTCGGTTCGTCTCTTTCATATTGATTAGTTTAATCTAAAAAAAAATTAATTTGAAACAGAATCAAGTCTCAATACTCATGACAATAGAACTCACCAAGTCTCAATACTCATGACAATAGAACTCACCAAGTCACAATACTCATGACAATAGAACTCACCAAGTCACAATACTCATGACAATAGAACTCACCAAGTCTCATCCCACTCATTTTATCACTGATACATTTTGGATTACACATTGTGATGATGTTGTCATGGTGTGATGATGAATGTTGTACTATCTTGACGACCATGAAATGCTAATGTGATGATGACGTTCATATGTGATAATGCTGCTATGCTATTTTCGGACAGAAACCATCACAGATGACACTTGCCTACGTCACTTATCAGTTCATTTAAAGGTCACGATTCCATTTCACTATTTTCCTTCTGAAATTATTCGCAAAGTTAAAAATGAGTTGACCAATTGTTTAGACGTCAACATTTTTTAGACACTGCCCCCATTCCATGCCCCTACAAAAAGACGAATGAAAAAACGAAATCTTTTTCTCTTAAGATGAACACTTATGGAAATTTTTCAATACAAACAATTTTCTCAAACCACACTTCTGTAGCACTTGCCTCCCCTTTGCACTCCTATGGGGTACGCTCAAGTAGGAACAAATTCTTTATTTTGGGAGAGAGGAGATCAAATGGGTTGGAGCGTATATCCGCTATCATTTATATTACTGCGCTGGTTTTAAATAGTCATTCTCATATTACTGGAATCGAGTTCACAAACACCAAACATGATTTCGGAACCAGCTCAAATTGAATAAAAGTAGGCGGCAATCACGGGCAAGCAACTCTGTTTTACAAACATTACACACATGCAAAAAGAACACTTATCCTCTACACTGACGTCACTGTGCCACGTCACACACAACATACACCAGGTGCTTAATATTTATCTCTTGGAGGGTAATATTTATTTTCTTGTTCTTGTGGAGATCTTGTAAGCAGACACACGAGACGCAATTGCCTGTGTGAATCATTGTTAGGTAATAACGTTAGAAAATGGAAAGGGGGACAACTTTCACAGAACGTAATAGATTTATAAATATCTACCGGTCTTCTATGACTCATTATTTCTTCCAAAAGGTGGGTGTGGGTAAACATATTATTTATAGGTAAGATAAAAGTATTTTTTAACAAAATAAATGGACATGAGTTTTGTTAACATTGTGTATAACATTCATTGTCAGAATAAATATCAACATTCTAATCAAGAAAACATTTTTTTTGTTAAATAGACCAATTTAAACGCATTTCAAATATTTCTTAAGTGTAAAAGTTAGCCATCATAGACCGCTCTCAAATCAGCCATCATAGACCCCTCTTAATTGAGCCATCATAGACCCCTCTCAAATCAGCCATCATAAACCGCTATCAAATCAGCCATCTTGGACCACTCTCAAATCAGCCATCATAGACCCCTCTCAAATGAGCCATCATAGACCCGTCTCAAATGAGCCATCATAGACCCCTCTCAAATCAACCATCATAAACTGCTATCAAATCAGCCATCATAGACCGCTCTCAAATCAGCCATCATAGACCGCTCTCAAATCAGCCATCATAGACCGCTCTCAAATCAGCCATCATAGACCCCTCTCAAATGAGCCATCATAGACCCTTCTCAAATGAGCCATCATAGGCCGCTCTCATATCAACCATCATAAACTGCTATCAAATCAGCCATCATAGACCGCTCTCAAATCAGCAATCGTGGAAACTAAACAGTACAACTAGAATGTCAAGGATTGTAAACCGCAGGTTTAGACATGTGAACTATCGACCACAGAAATAAGACCAGTGTAAAAAGCAACCATCATAGACCGCTCTCAATTCAGACATCATAGACCGCTCTTAAATCAGCCATCATAGACCGCTCTTAAATCAGCCATCATAGACCGCTCTCAAATTAGCCATCATGTATCATAAAGCTAGCTTTAAAGCATAAAGTTTACTTTAAGACTGATTGTTGAATTTGAACTTTATAACAGCTGAGAGTATGGGGGTAAGTGAGCCAGCTCTTTTTTTGTGTGGCTGGGTGGGGGCGGGGGGCGCGTCTACGCTAGTAAATTATAATTTTCTGCCTTAATTTGAAGGAAAACTTGGCTGAGCTAATCTTAAGTTTACATGTGATGAGAGTGAAATGAGGCATCAAATTTATTTTGGCTCAGCTTTACAAATGCATGTGGTTCAAACTAGTTCTCCAAGCGAAGGTAGTTAAGTTTGTGTTGTCTTGTTCGCTTTCTCTATAAGTCTATTTAATCGGTAGTTGAATTTGAACAATGAACTCCGACACCACCAGGTAATACTAAGGCTCAAAAGGCTTCCAAATGTTACACTGCAGAATAAGTTAATATTAAGTTTCTTTATCCCCGACAGTGTTTCTATCAGGCAGCTTCCGGGTTGGACAAGTGGGGTTTTGTGGGTGAGGTCGTGTGGATTGGCACTGTGAACAACAATGACACAATGATTGGCACTGTGTACAACAATGAGACAATGACTGGGTGGTTGTACAACAATGAGGCAATGATTGGCACTGTGTACAGCAATGAGGCAATGATTGGCACTGTGTACAACAATGAGACAATGATTGGCACTGTGAACAACAATGAGACAATGATTGGCACTGTGTACAACAATGAGACAATGATTGGCACTGTGTACAACAATGAGGCAATGATTGGCACTGTGTACAAAAATGAGGCAATGATTGGGTGGTTGTACAACAATGATGCAATGATTGGCAATGTGAACAACAATGACACAATGATTGGCACTGTGTACAACAATGAGGCAATGATTGGGTGGTTGTACAACAATGAGGCAATGATTGGCACTGTGAACAACAATGAGACAATGATTGGCACTGTGTACAACAATGTGGCAATGATTGGCACTGTGAACAACAATGAGACAATGCTTGGGTGGTTGTACACCAATGAGGCAATGATTGACACTGTGTACAACAATGAGGCAATGATTGGCACTGTGTACAACAATGAGAAAATGATTTGAACTGTGTACAACAATGAGGCAATGATTGGCACTGTGTAAAACAATGAGGAAATGATTGGGTGGTTGTACAACAATGAGGCAATGATTGGCACTGTGTACAACAATGAGGCAATGATTGGCACTGTGTACAACAATGAGAATATGATTGGGTGGTTTTAAAACAATGAGACAATGATTGGCACTGTTTACAACAATGAGGCAATGATTGGGTGGTTGTACAACAATGAGGCAATGATTGGCACTGTGTACAACAATGAGGCAATGATTGGGTGTTTGTACAACAATGAGGCAATGATTGGCACTGTGTACAACAATGAGGCAATGATTGGGTGGTTATACAACAATGAGGCAATGATTGGCACTGTTTACAACAATGAGGCAATGATTGGGAGGTTGTACAACAATGAGGCAATGATTGGCACTGTGTACAACAATGAGACAATGAAAGACACTGTGTAAAACAATGAGGCAATGAATAGCACTGTGTACCAAATAAGTAACAAATAAACTATGTAAGAAAACAACCATCTAACAAGATTGGCACTGAGTACAACAAGGAGGCAATGATTGGGTGTTTGTACAACAATGAGGCAATGATTGGCACTGTGTACAACAATGAGGCAATGATTGGGTGGTTATACAACAATGAGGCAATGATTGGCACTGTGTACAACAATGAGGCAATGATTGGGTGGTTGTACAACAATGAGGCAATGATTGGCACTGTGTACAACAATGAGACAATGATTGGCACTGTGTAAAACAATGAGGCAATGATTGGCACTGTGTACCAAATATGTAACCAATAAACTATGTAATAAAACAGCCATCTAACCTATCAACTATGTAACCAATCAACTGTGTAACAAAACAGTCATGTAATCTATCAACTATGTAACCAATCAACTGTGTAATAAACAGCCATGTAACCTATCAGCTATGTAACCAATCAACTGTGTAACAAAACAGCCATGTAACATTTCAACTATGTTACCAATCAACTGTGTAACAAAACAGTCATGTAACCTATCAACTATGTAACCAATCAACTGTGTAACAAAATAGCCATTTAACCTATCAACTATGTAACCAATCAACTGTTTACCAAACAGTCATGTAACCTATCAACAATGTAACCAATCAACTGTGTAACCAATCCATTATGTAACCAATCAACTATGTAACCAATTGACCGTGTAACAAATCAACTATATAACCAATCAGTTGTTTAGTAGGTGGGATGATGTATTGATAGCCCAGTTGTTTAGTAGGATGGATGACGTATTGATAGACCAGTTATATAGTAGGTCTGGTGACGTATTGATAGAACAGTTGCTTAGTAGGTTGGATGACGTATTGAATGAACAGTTATTTAGTAGGTTGATTGACGTATTGATAGACCTGTTGTTTAGTAGGTTGGATGACGTATTAATAGAACAGTTATATAGTAGGTTTCATGACGTATTGATAGACCAGTTGTTTAGTAGGTTGGATGATGTATTGATAGACCAGTTGTTTAGTAGGTTGGATGATGTATTGATAGACCAGTTATATAGTAGGTCTGATGACGTATTGATAGAACAGTTGCTTAGTAGGTTGCATGACGTATTGAATGAACAGTTATTTAGTAGGTTGATTGACGTATTGATAGACTTGTTGTTTAACAGGTTGGATGACGTATTGATGACCAGTTGTTTAGTAGGTTGGATGACGTTTTGATAGACCAGTTGTTTTGTAGCTTGGATGACGTATTGATAGACCAGTTGTTTAGAAGTTTAGATGACGCATTGATAGAAAAGTTGTTTAGTAGGTTGGATGACGTATTGATAGACCTGTTGTTTAGTAGGTTGTATGTGTTTCATTTTAATGGTTTTCGCATGTCCGCTGTTAAAAGAACAAGGACATCTGGAATCAGGGCCGAAAAAATGAGGGGTTGGGGGGGGGGGTTATTGAAGTGTGATATTTTGGTTTGACTGATGACATAAAATGTATCTTGAGTGATGACATAAAGTGTGGCTTGAATGATGACATAAAGTGTGACTTGAGTGATTACATAAAGTGTGGCTTGAGTGATGACATAAAGTGTGACTTGAGTGATGACATAAAGTGTGACTTGAGTGATGACATAAAGTGTGGCTTGAGTGATGACATAAAGTGTGGCTTCAGTGATTACATAAAGTGTGACTTGAGTGATGACATAAAGTGTGGCTTGAGTGATGACATAAAGTGTGGCTTGAGTGATGACATAAAGTGTGGCTTGAGTGATGACATAAAGTGTGACTTGAGTGATGACATAAAGTGTGGCTTGAGTGATGACATAAAGTGTGACTTGAGTGATGACATAAAGTGTGGCTTGAGTGATGACATAAAGTGTGGCTTGAGTGATTACATAAAGTGTGGCTTGAGTGAGGACATAAAGTGTGGCTTGAGTGATGACATAAAGTGTGGCTTGAATGATGACATAAAGTATGGCTTGAGTGAGGACATAACGTGTGGCTTGAGTGAGGAAATAAAGTGTGACTTGAGTGATGACATAAAGTGTGGCTTGAGTGAGGACATAAAGTGTGACTTGAGTGATGACATAAAGTGTGGCTTGAGTGAGGACATAAAGTGTGGCTTGAGTGAGGACATAAAGTGTGGCTTGAGTGAGGACATAACATGTGGCTTGAGTAATGACATAAAGTGTGGCTTGAGTGAGGACATAAAGTGTGACTTGAGTGATGACATAAAGTGTGGCTTGAGTGATGACATAAAGTGTGGCTTGAATGATGACATAAAGTGGGGCTTGAGTGAGGACATAAAGTGTGGCTTGAGTGAGGACATAAAGTGTGGCTTGAGTAAGGACATAACGTGTGGCTTGAGTGATGACATAAAGTGTGGCTTGAGTGATGAAATAAAGTATGGCTTGAGTGATGACATAAAGTGTGACATGAGTGATGACATAATGTGTCTTGAGTAATGAAATATAGTGTGACTTGAGTGATGACATAAACTGTGGCTTGAATCATGAAATTAAGTGTGGCTTGAATGATGACATAAAGTGTGTCTTGAGTGATGACATAAAGTATGGCTTGACTGATGACATAAATTGTATCTTGAGTGATGACATAAAGTGGTGCTTGAATGATGACATAAAGTGTGGCTTGAGTGATGATATTAAGTGTGTCTTGAGTGATGACATAAAGTGTGGCTTGAGTGATGACATAAAGTATGGCTTGAGTGATGACATAAATTGTATCTTGAGTGATGACATAAAGTGTGGCTTGAATGATGACATAAAGTATGGCTTGAGTGATGACATAAATTGTATCTTGAGTGATGACATAAAGTGTGGCTTGAGTGATGACATAAATTGTATCTTGAGTGATGACATAAAGTGTGGCTTGAATGATGACATAAAGTATGGCTTGAGTGATGACATAAATTGTATCTTGAGCGATGACATAAAGTATGGCTTGAGTGATGACATAAATTGTATCTTGAGTGATGACATAAAGTGTGGCTTGAATGATGACATAAAGTATGGCTTGAGTGATGACATAAAATGTATCTTGAGTGATGACATAAAGTATGGCTTGAGTGATGACATAAAGTGTGTCTTGAGTGATGACATAAAGTGTGGCTTGAGTGATGACATAAAGTGTGACTTGAGTGATGACATGAAGTGTGGCTTGAGTGATTACATAAAGTGTGGCTTGAGTGATGACATAAAGTGTGACTTGAGTGATGACATAAAGTGTGGCTTTAGTGATGACATAAAGTGTGGCTTGAGTGATTACATAAAGTGTACCTTGAATGATGACATAAAGTGTGACTTGAGTGATTACATAAAGTGTGGCTTGAGTGATGACATAAAGTGTGACTTAAGTGATGACATAAAGTGTGGCTTGAGTGATGACATAAAGTGTGACTTGAGTGATGACATAAAGTGTGGCTTGAGTGATGACATAAAGTGAGGCTTGAGTGATTACATAAAGTGTGGCTTGAGTGATGACATAAAGTGTGACTTGAGTGATGACATAAAGTGTGGCTTGAGTGATGACATAAAGTGTGACTTGAGTAAGGACATAACGTGTGACATGAGTGATGACATAAAGTGTGGCTTGAGTGAGGACATAAAGTGTGGCTTGAGTGATGACATAAAGTGTGGCTTGAGTGAGGACATAAAGTGGGGCTTGAGTGAGGACATAAAGTGTGACTTGAGTGAGGACATAAAGTGTGGCTTGAGTGAGGACATAACGTGTGGCTTGAGTGATGACATAAAGTGTGGCTTGAGTGATGAAATAAAGTATGGCTTGAGTGATGACATAAAGTGTGACATGAGTGATGACATAATGTGTCTTGAGTAATGACATATAGTGTGACTTGAGTGATGACATAAACTGTGGCTTGAATCATGACATTAAGTGTGGCTTGAATGATGACATAAAGTGTGTCTTGAGTGATGACATAAAGTATGGCTTGACTGATGACATAAATTGTATCTTGAGTGATGACATAAAGTGTGGCTTGAATGATGACATAAAGTGTGGCTTGAGTGATGATATTAAGTGTGTCTTGAGTGATGACATAAAGTTAGGCTTGACTGATGACATAAAGTATGGCTTGAATTATGACATAAATTGTATCTTGAGTGATGACATAAAGTTTGGCTTGAATGATGACATAAAGTATGGCTTGAGTGATGACATAAATTGTATCTTGAGTGATGACATAAACTATGGCTTGACTGATGACATAAATTGTATCTTGAGTGATGACATAAAGTGTGGCTTGAGTGATGACATAAAGTATGGCTTGAGTGATGACATAAATTGTATCTTGAGTGATGACATAAAGTGTGGCTTGAATGATGACAAAAAGTATGGCTTGAGTGATGACATAAAGTGTGGCTTGAGATATGACATAAAGTGTTGCTTGAGTGATGACATAAAGTGTGGCTTGAGTGATGGCATAAAGTGTGGCTTGAGTTATGACATAAAGTGTGGCTTGAGTGATGACATAAAGTGTGGCTTGAGTGATGACATAAAGTGTGGCTTGAGTGATGACATTAAATATGGCTTGACTGATGACATAAAGTGTGGCTTGAATGATGACATGAAGTGTGTCTTGAGTGATGACATTAAGTATGGCTTGACTGATGACATAAATTGTATCTTGAGAGATGACATAAAGTGTGGCTTGAATGATGACATAAA
>CAXITT010000080.1:1063485-1079377 GCA_964033795.1 Lymnaea stagnalis
TTGTATCTTGAGTGATGACATAAAGTGTGGCTTGAATGATGACATAAAGTGTGGCTTGAGTGATGACATTAAGGGTGTCTTGAGTGATGACATAAAGTATGGCTTGACTGATGACATAAATTGTATCTTGAGTGATGACATAAAGTGTGGCTTGAATGATGACATAAATTGTGGCTTGAGTGATGACATTAAGTGTGTCTTGAGTGATGACATAAATTGTGGCTTGAGTCATGAAATTAAGTGTGTCTTGAGTGATGACATAAGTGTGTCTTGAGTGATGACATAAAGTGTGGCTTGAATGATGACATAAATTGTGGCTTGACTGATGACATAAAGTGTGGCTTGAGTAATTACATAAAGTGTGGCTTGAGTGATGACATAAAATAATGCTTGAGTGATGACATAAAGTGTGGCTTGACTGATGACATAAAGTGTGGCTTGAGTGATGACATAAAGTGTGGCTTGAGTGATGACATAAAGTGTGGCTTGAGTGATGACATTAAGTGTGTCTTGAGTGATGACATAAAGTGTGGCTTGAGTGATGACATAAAGTGTGGCTTGAGTGATGACATAAAGTGTGGCTTGAGTGATGACATAAAGTGTGGCTTGAGTGATGACATAAAGTGTGGCTTGAGTGATGACATAAAGTGTGGCTTGAGTGATGACATAAAGTGTGGCTTGAGTGATGACATAAAGTGTGGCTTGAGTGATGACATAAAGTGTGGCTTGAGTGATGACATAAAGTGTGGCTTGAGTGATGACATAAAGTGTGGCTTGAGTGATGACATAAAGTGTGGCTTGAGTGATGACATAAAGTGTGGCTTGAGTGATGACATAAAGTGTGGCTTGAGTGATGACATAAAGTGTGGCTTGAGTGATGACATAAAGTGTGGCTTGAGTGATGACATAAAGTGTGGCTTGAGTGATGACATAAAGTGTGGCTTGAGTGATGACATAAAGTGTGGCTTGAGTGATGACATAAAGTGTGGCTTGAGTGATGACATAAAGTGTGGCTTGAGTGATGACATAAAGTGTGGCTTGAGTGATGACATAAAGTGTGGCTTGAGTGATGACATAAAGTGTGGCTTGAGTGATGACATAAAGTGTGGCTTGAGTGATGACATAAAGTGTGGCTTGAGTGATGACATAAAGTGTGGCTTGAGTGATGACATAAAGTGTGGCTTGAGTGATGACATAAAGTGTGGCTTGAGTGATGACATAAAGTGTGGCTTGAGTGATGACATAAAGTGTGGCTTGAGTGATGACATAAAGTGTGGCTTGAGTGATGACATAAAGTGTGGCTTGAGTGATGACATAAAGTGTGGCTTGAGTGATGACATAAAGTGTGGCTTGAGTGATGACATAAAGTGTGGCTTGAGTGATGACATAAAGTGTGGCTTGAGTGATGACATAAAGTGTGGCTTGAGTGATGACATAAAGTGTGGCTTGAGTGATGACATAAAGTGTGGCTTGACTGATGACATAAAGTGTGGCTTGAGTGATGACATAAAGTGTGGCTTGAGTGATGACATAAAGTGTGGCTTGAGTGATGACATTAAGTGTGTCTTGAGTGATGACATAAAGTGTGGCTCGAGTGATTACATAAGTGTGTTTTGAGTGATGACATTAAGTATGGCTTGACTGATGACATAAAATGTATCTTGAGTGATGACATAAAGTGTGTCTTGAGTGATGACATAAAGTGTGGCTTGAATGATGACATAAAGTGTGTCTTGAGTGATGACATAAAGTATGGCTTGACTGATGACATAAATTGTATCTTGAGTGATGACATAAAGTGTGGCTTGAATGATGACATAAAGTGTGGCTTGAGTGATGACATTAAGTGTGTCTTGAGTGATGACATAAAGTGTGTCTTGAGTGATGACATTAAGTATGGCTTGACTGATGACATAAATTGTATCTTGAGTGATGACATAAAGTGTGGCTTGAATGATGACATAAAGTGTGGCTTGAATGATGACATAAAGTGTGTCTTGAGTGATGGAATAAAGTGGGGCTTGAGTGATGACATAAAGTGTGGCTTGAGTGATGACATAAAGTGTGGCTTGAGTGATGACATAAAGTGTGGCTTGAATGATGACATAAAGTGTGTCTTGAGTGATGACATAAAGTATGGCTTGACTGATGACATAAATAGTATCTTGAGTGATGACATAAAGTTTGCCTTGAATAGTGACATAAAGTGTGGATTGAGTGATGACATTAAGTGTGTCTTGAGTGATGACATATATTGTGGCTTGACTGATGACATAAAGTGTGGCTTGAGTGATGATATTAAGTATGGCTTGACTGATGACATAAAATGTATCTTGAGTGATGACATAAAGTGTGGCTTGAATGATGACATAAAGTGTGGCTTGACTGATGACATAAATTGTATCTTGAATGATGACATAAAGTGTGGCTTGAATGATGACATAAAGTGTGTGTCTTGAGTGATGACATTAAGTATGGCTTGACTGATGACATAAATTGTATCTTGAGTGATGACATAAAGTGTGGCTTGAATGATAACATAAATTGTGGCTTGACTGATGACATAAATTGTATCTTGAGTGATGACATAAAGTGTGTCTTGAGTGATGACATTAAGTGTGGCTTGACTAATGACATAAATTGTATCTTGAGTGAGGACATAAAGTGTGGCTTGAATGATGACATAAAGTGTGGCTTTACTGATGACATAAATTGTATCTTGAGAGATGACATAAAGTGTGGCTTGAATGATGACATAAAATATGGCTTGACTGATGACATAATTTGTATCTTGAGTGATGACATAAAGTGTGGCTTGAATGATGACATAAAGTGTGGCTTGAGTGATGACATAACGTGTGGCTTGAGTGATGACATAAAGTGTGGCTTGAGTGATGACATAAAGTGTGGCTTGAGTGATGACATAAAGTGTGGCTTGAGTGATGACATAAAGTGTGGCTTGAGTGATGACATAAAGTGTGGCTTGAGTGATGACATAAAGTGTGGCTTGAGTGATGACATAAAGTGTGGCTTGAGTGATGACATAAAGTGTGGCTTGAGTGATGACATAAAGTGTGGCTTGAGTGATGACATAAAGTGTGGCTTGAGTGATGACATAAAGTGTGGCTTGAGTGATGACATAAAGTGTGGCTTGAGTGATGACATAAAGTGTGGCTTGAGTGATGACATAAAGTGTGGCTTGAGTGATGACATAAAGTGTGGCTTGAGTGATGACATAAAGTGTGGCTTGAGTGATGACATAAAGTGTGGCTTGAGTGATGACATAAAGTGTGGCTTGAGTGATGACATAAAGTGTGGCTTGAGTGATGACATAAAGTGTGGCTTGAGTGATGACATAAAGTGTGGCTTGAGTGATGACATAAAGTGTGGCTTGAGTGATGACATAAAGTGTGGCTTGAGTGATGACATAAAGTGTGGCTTGAGTGATGACATAAAGTGTGGCTTGAGTGATGACATAAAGTGTGGCTTGAGTGATGACATAAAGTGTGGCTTGAGTGATGACATAAAGTGTGGCTTGAGTGATGACATAAAGTGTGGCTTGAGTGATGACATAAAGTGTGGCTTGAGTGATGACATAAAGTGTGGCTTGAGTGATGACATAAAGTGTGGCTTGAGTGATGACATAAAGTGTGGCTTGAGTGATGACATAAAGTGTGGCTTGAGTGATGACATAAAGTGTGGCTTGAGTGATGACATAAAGTGTGGCTTGAGTGATGACATAAAGTGTGGCTTGAGTGATGACATAAAGTGTGGCTTGAGTGATGACATAAAGTGTGGCTTGAGTGATGACATAAAGTGTGGCTTGAGTGATGACATAAAGTGTGGCTTGAGTGATGACATAAAGTGTGGCTTGAGTGATGACATAAAGTGTGGCTTGAGTGATGACATAAAGTGTGGCTTGAGTGATGACATAAAGTGTGGCTTGAGTGATGACATAAAGTGTGGCTTGAGTGATGACATAAAGTGTGGCTTGAGTGATGACATAAAGTGTGGCTTGAGTGATGACATAAAGTGTGGCTTGAGTGATGACATAAAGTGTGGCTTGAGTGATGACATAAAGTGTGGCTTGAGTGATGACATAAAGTGTGGCTTGAGTGATGACATAAAGTGTGGCTTGAGTGATGACATAAAGTGTGGCTTGAGTGATGACATAAAGTGTGGCTTGAGTGATGACATAAAGTGTGGCTTGAGTGATGACATAAAGTGTGGCTTGAGTGATGACATAAAGTGTGGCTTGAGTGATGACATAAAGTGTGGCTTGAGTGATGACATAAAGTGTGGCTTGAGTGATGACATAAAGTGTGGCTTGAGTGATGACATAAAGTGTGGCTTGAGTGATGACATAAAGTGTGGCTTGAGTGATGACATAAAGTGTGGCTTGAGTGATGACATAAAGTGTGGCTTGAGTGATGACATAAAGTGTGGCTTGAGTGATGACATAAAGTGTGGCTTGAGTGATGACATAAAGTGTGGCTTGAGTGATGACATAAAGTGTGGCTTGAGTGATGACATAAAGTGTGGCTTGAGTGATGACATAAAGTGTGGCTTGAGTGATGACATAAAGTGTGGCTTGAGTGATGACATAAAGTGTGGCTTGAGTGATGACATAAAGTGTGGCTTGAGTGATGACATTAAGTGTGGCTTGAGTGATGACATAAAGTGTGTCTTGAGTGATGACATAAAGTATGGCTTGACTGATGACATAAATTGTATCTTGAGTGATGACATAAAGTGTGGCTTGAATGATGACATAAAGTGTGGCTTGACTGATGACATAAATTGTATCTTGAGAGATGACATAAAGTGTGGCTTGAATGATGACATAAAATATGGCTTGACTGATGACATAATTTGTATCTTGAGTGATGACATAAAGTGTGGCTTGAATGATGACATAAAGTGTGGCTTGAGTGATGACATTAAGAGTGTGTTGAGTGATGACATAAAGTATGGCTTGAATGATGACATAAATTGTATCTTGAGTGATGACATAAAGTGTGGCTTGAATGATGACATAAATTGTGGCTTGAGTGATGACATTAAGTGTGTCTTGAGTGATGACATAAATTGTGGCTTGAGTAATGACATTAAGTGTGTCTTGAGTGATGACATAAAGTGTGTCTGGAGTGATGACATAAAATGTGGCTTGAATGATGACATAAATTGTGGCTTGACTGATGACATAAAGTGTGGCTTGAGTGATTACATGAAGTGTGTCTTGAGTGATGACATAAAGTATGGCTTGACTGATGACATAAATAGTATCTTGAGTGATGACATAAAGTTTTCCTTGAATAGTGACATAAAGTGTGGCTTGAGTGATGACATTAAGTGTGTCTTGAGTGATGACATAAATTGTGGTTTGACTGATGACATAAAGTGTGGCTTGAGTGATTACATAAAGTGTGGCTTGAGTGATGACATAAAGTGTGGCTTGAGTGATGACATAAAGTGTGGCTTGAATGATGACATAAAGTGTGTTTTGAGTGATGACATTAAGTATGGCTTGACTGATGACATAAAATGTATCTTGAGTGATGACATAAAGTGTGGCTTGAATGATGACATAAAGTGTGGCTTGACTGATGACATAAATTGTATCTTGAGTGATGACATAAAGTGTGGCTTGAATGATGACATGAAGTGTGTCTTGAGTGATGACATTAAGTATGGCTTGACTGATGACATAAATTGTATCTTGAGAGATGACATAAAGTGTGGCTTGAATGATGACATAAAGTGTGGCTTGACTGATGACATAAATTGTATCTTGAGTGATGACATAAAGTGTGGCTTGAATGATGACATAAAGTGTGGCTTGAGTGATGACATAAAGTGTGTCTTGAGTGATGACATAAATTGTATCTTGAGTGATGACATAAAGTGTGGCTTGAGTGATGACGTAAAGTTTGGCTTGGCTGATGACATAAAGTGGGGCTTTAGTGATGACATAAGTGTGGCTTGAGTGATGACATTAAGTGTGGCTTGAGGGATGACATGAAGTGGGGCTTGAGTGATGACATAAATTGTATCTTGAGTGATGACATAAAGTGTGGCTTGAATGATGCCGTAAAGTTTGGCTTGGGTGATGACATAAAGTGGGGGTTTAGTGAGGACTTAAGTGTGGCTTGAGTGATGACATTAAGTGTGGCTTGAGTGATGACATAAAGTGGGGCTTGAGTGATGACATAAAGTGTGGCTTGAGTGATGACATAAAGTGGGGCTTGAGTGATGACATAAAGTGTGGCTTGAGTGAAGACATAAGTGTGGCTTGAGTGATGTCATAAAGTGTGGCTTGAGTGATGACATAAAGTGTGGCTTGAGTGATGACATAAAGTATGACTTGAGTGATGACTTAAAGTGTGTCTTGAGTAATGACATAAAGTGTGTCTTGAGTGATGACATAAGTGTGGCTTGAGTGATGACATAAAGTGTGGCTTGAGTGATGACATTAAGTGTGTCTTGAGTGATGACATAAATTGTATCTTGAGTGATGACATAAAGTGTGGCTTGAATGATGACATAAAGTGTGGCTTGACTGATGACATAAAGTGGGGCTTTAGTGATGACATAAGTGTGGCTTGAGTGATGACATTAAGTGTGGCTTGAGTGATGACATAAAGTGTGTCTTGAGTGATGACATGAGTGTGGCTTGAGTGATGACATAAAGTGTTGCTTGAGTGATGACATAAAGTGTGGCTTGAGTGATGACATAAAGTGTGGCTTGAGTGATGACATAAAGTGTTGCTTGAGTGATGACATAAAGTTTGGCTTTGTGTCCCGAGTAATGTAAATACATTTTAACTTGACTACCATTATGTTCCTGAAGAATGACAAGATATTTTTTTTCATCATATTTAAAAAAAACTTTTGAATTATGATTTTTTTCTTTTTTAGAAATGAGCCCCTCATAAGGCCTCTCCCCACATTCACTCAGGAGCCTTCGACGCTCCCGATTTCTGCTTTTCCCTCCATCACCATGCAGATCATTGTGAGAGTTCAGGGTTGAAACAAAGTTTGGGCCAAAAGAATACACTTCGATGCATCGCTACTGGAGTAAATTTGGGTTATGGTGACATCAGGTTCCCTAGGGCCTAATTCGCTGGTAAATGCCAGACCCCCCCCCTCCTGATATGCCCCTCACTGGGTCAAATTTTCTGAAAGAAACACTGACTTCTGGTATACTGCCAAGCTGCACCCTTTGATCTCGAATATATCAAAAAACATTCCTGTAGAGCGGTGTGTCATTTTCTTTCGGTGGCCATCGGCGCGCTCACTCTGTTCGCTTACCCTAATCAAACTTACAGTGTCAGCACCTTAATAAAACACAGACTGGATGCTAGTAATTTAGATTAGTATCTTAAACTGGCACATATTTTATTTTCCTTTAATTTTGTATATTTATTTGGGCTATAAATAGATTCCAGGTGTAACACTGTGCTGGAGCCAAAAGCAAACTGTCAATTAAACTGAATTTAGTGATGTCTGGCTAAGGGTTTGAGTTATAACTCATCCCTCTCGCCGTTATGCCTACTTTTAGCACTGCCCAGTGGTGTACCTTGTGTAAGTTCCGCAAAGAGCGAGCCAAGACTTTTGCCGTCCCACCTCTCACGATTTAACTCAGCAGTAGGCCACAAATGCCAATCCTACATAAAATGACCCCCCCCCCCCACGACGGATGGACACCCCCTACACCCACCCTAACTACGCCACTTGCAGTACTCACCCAAAGATCTGAAATATCTCCCCCCTCCGCCCTGGAAGAAATAGAAAAAAAAAACGTTGTGCCACAGTCAACTCACGAGGTAGATAAACAGATGGTATATCAACAGATGGTAGATCAACAGATGGTAGATCAACAGATGGTAGATCAACAGATGGTAGATCAACAGATGGTAGATCAACAGATGGTAGATCAACAGATGGTAGATCAACAGATGGTAGATCAACAGATGGTATATCAACAGATGGTAGATCAACAGAGGGTAGATCAACAGAGGGTAGATCAACAGATGGTAGATCAACAGATGATAGATCAACAGAGGGTAGATCAACAGATGGTAGATCAACAGATGGTAGATCAACAGATGGTAGATCAACAGATGGTAGATCAACAGATGGTAGATCAACAGAGGGTAGATCAACAGATGGTAGATCAACAGAGGGTAGATCAACAGATGGTAGATCAACAGATTGTAGATCAACAGATGGTAGATCAACAGATGGTAGATCAACAGATGGTAGATCAACAGATGGTAGATCAACAGATGGTAGATCAACAGATGGTAGATCAACAGATGGTAGATCAACAGATGGTAGAGGAAAAGACAAAATTTTGACTTGATCGTAAATACCAAGATCACCAATGAAAACCTATCGACCAGAGAATGAAGGCAGGTGAACTATCGATCAGAGAGTTAAGACACTTGAAATATTGAACTTACGAGTGAAATATAGATTCAACAATTGAGACAGGGGAAAAATGGACCAAACATTTAGGAAACAGTAAATGCGTCACAAAATTTAAGATGGGTAAAATA
The DNA here is from genome assembly GCA_964033795.1 of Lymnaea stagnalis. Lineage (NCBI taxonomy): Eukaryota > Metazoa > Mollusca > Gastropoda > Lymnaeidae > Lymnaea > Lymnaea stagnalis. Next base: position 1,072,047 of record CAXITT010000080.1, read on the forward strand.
TAAAATTATTTAAGTAAGGAGAAAATATTTTTGTTTAAATATAATGAGAACCACTGATGACATGTAGACCATAACCTGCGGTTTACAATCCTTGACATTCGAATTGTACTGTTTACTAGTCAATTATGGTAATTACCCTCAACTACTTGGCATGTCTTAAGCATCTTACACTCTGGGGACGTCATGAGATGGGACGCCATGTTGACCCAGATCAACATTGTCAACATTTGACGCGTGTTTATCCAGACTCATCCAATTTATGGATGTGTTGAGAACAGCGCGATTAAATTGTCAAGAATTTCTAAAATATTTGACCATTAATTTTATTTTCAAACCCGTGGCTATGGCTTACTTCAGAGTAGGTGATATGTTCTTGTTACCTCTCGACTAAACAAAAGGAAGTAGTAATTTTAAAGATTAGTAGTGGACTTATGTTGGCGAGCTAAAAACTGGCAATGTCTCCAAAAAAAAAAAGGAAATGTGTATGCTACACAATATGTCTCCGACTTAAATCAAATACGTATCTACGTCTAGGTTTAGATGTCTTTGTTTAGATGTCTTTGTTTAGATGTCTTTGTTTGGATGTCTATGTTTGGATTCTATGTTTGGATGTCTTTGTTTAGATGTCTTTGTTTAGATGTCTTTGTTTGGATGTCTATGTTTGGATGTCTATGTTTAGATGTCTTTGTTTAGATGTCTTTGTTTAGATGTCTTTGTTTAGATGTCTTTTTTTAGATGTCTTTGTTTAGATGTCTTTGTTTGGATGTCTATGTTTGGATTCTATGTTTGGATGTCTTTGTTTAGATGTCTTTGTTTAGATGTCTTTGTTTTGGATGTCTATGTTTGGATTCTATGTTTGGATGTCTTTGTTTTGATGTCTTTCTTTAGATTCTAAGATTGGATGTCTATGTTTGGATGTCTTTATTTGGATGTCTTTGTTTTGATGTCTTTCTTTAGAAGTGGAGAGAAAAATCGAAAGTAAAATGATGTCGAGATACATATAAAGTTGACAAAAGTGGGAGAGAAAAAAGAGGTGCCTATAGAGAGAGGATTACTCTCTGCTAGATTGGAGCCATTGGTGTAGTGGAGGGGACTAAAAAAAAATAAAAAAAAAAAAAAAAAAAAAAAAAAAAAAAAACTTTCATTATGGGAAATTTAAAAAAAAAATGTTCTTTAAATAAGGAAGTTTTAAATTTAAATGCACATCCAGTACGGAAATAAGTCTCACCAAATTGGTGATCTCATTTGAACAAATTACTTGTTCTTTTCTTAACACCCTCTATTGTCGTTCATTGACGCTGTTGGCGATGGCTTTTTTATGTTCAGTTCCAAGAATTCGTGTTTAATGAACGGGGGCTGGTTTTAGGGGTTGTCGTGTTTAATGAACGGGGGCTGGTTCTAGAGATTGTCGTGTTTAATGAACGGGGGATGGTTCTAGAGATTGTTGCTTCGACTTAAAACAAGGTTATTTAAAATAAAAAAAATTTGGATCAAAAATGTAGTATATCTTTTTTTCACTTCTGGTTCTCGTAATGCTTCTGAACTTCTATTTGAAGGACTAGCATCAATATCAAGTGCTAATTTCAAGCAGTTAGCACTCGGAATAATGTCTCTTATCAAAAACATAAGCTAACATAAGCGCCATGCGGGGATGGCCAGGAGTTTTCCCGCACCCTTCCACGGAAAGAAACACCCACATGCCGGGTTGGGCTGAAAGTATGACCAAGCATGCACACAACTATCGCACTTTACAGGAATCCCAATCAATGCTTCCCCCCAAGGCTCGTAACCGCACACTTTGGTTACGCCCATGAACTCAATTAATATTCTGATGACCCACCCGCAGATTTATTTCTCAAGTAGCTCAGAAAAGAACAGAAAATAATACGCAACAATGCACGTGTGATATTTTTTTATATTTTTTAAAGGAATCTCATGAAGCACAGTTATCGGGAATTTTATTTCCTGACATGAATGTCATCAGATTTCCTTCATCTCCCCCCCCCTCCTACGGACCAACCCCCCCCCCTCCTTATCAACCCCCACCCCCCCACCCAAAAAACCCCCCCCCCCCTCACAACCCCCCCCCCCCCCCCAAAAAAAAAAAAGAAAAAAAAAAGAAACCGTGAAAACTGGTTTTTGGATGTTGGTGTAGGGGTGGGAGGAAAATTTGATAGCACGTGTTGTCATCGGCAACCGTATCCGGAAATTTGATCGAAAGAAATTTCGTCGACGGTAATTTGGTGGAATCTTTTTTTTTTTTGGTTGAGTTTTACTTTAAAATTCTTCTTCAAATTTCTTTTTAAACGCATTATTTTGTTTTACTATATAGTATAGTGCGTTCAAAAAGAAATTTGACGAAAATTTTAACGTGTGAACTGAAAATAAAACTTTCTGTTCGATCAAATTCCCGGTAACCATCGGCAGCTAGTCTATTAGCAATGTTTCACCTCGTTTGGCTGACGCAAAATGGGTCATTTAGTCGTCCTAAGATTTTTCCCACCCAGAAACACTAGAGAATTAAAAAAAAAACGAAGTTAATATAAAGGATTTTAAAAAATCATTTCTATTATTCAAATTTCGCAGCGTAATTTTACGCATCAAATGGGGATAATTGGGTTAAATTATGTCAGGCCTTGACCTTGATGTTATTTGTTTCCACTGCTTTGAATTTGATCGAATTTAGTTTCTGTGGCAGTGGCTTCCTGTTGGTGTGATCAGAGTTCCTTGATTAAACACGACTTTCCCTGGGAGAAGAGTTGCCTCCCTTGGTTGCACACAATGCTTTGGTTTGGCTTGAAACATGATTTGATTGTGAGCTTTCACAAAGATGTCCTAAACTTGGCTGCACAAAATAATGACCTTTTCTTGTGAAATCGTCAGATTTGAAATAATTATATAAAGCAATTCTCAGCAGCCTTTTGTGAAAGTGTTTCAACAATCTATGCGTTTTGAGTTCATAATGTATTTGACTAAATAATGTTTTGATGCCTGACTGAATTATTTAACGGTGACTGACCAAATGATGTATTGGTAACTGACTAAATGATGTATTGGTAACTGACTAAATGATGTATTGCAACTAACTAAATGTCGTATTGGTGCCCAAATTAATGATGTATCAGTGTCTATATTTATGAGGCGATACACAGTTGCGTTCTACTCTGATGGAGTTTATGTTCAATCATCGTTACCTAAGTATAGAGAGTCCTCTGTCTGATGGGGTGGTATGCACCGGGCGACAATGCTTTCTTTAAATGGAAGGTTGGCATTTTCCGTCTGCTGTAGAGTTTTTTGATGGAGCCCTAGCTATGCCTTTGTCTCCGTCTTTATAACTGTATCTGAGTGTCTCGATATTTGTATCTACGTGTCTTGATATTTGTAACTGAGTATCTTGATATTTGTATCTGAGTGTGTAGATATTTGTATTTGAGTGTGTTGATATTTGTATCTGAGTATCTTGATATTTGTAACTGAGTATCTTGATATTTGTAACTGAGTATCGTGATATTTGTATCTGAGTGTCTTGACTTTGTTGATATCTCCAGGTGACTTTGTCGATATCCCCAGGTGACTGTGTTGATGTGTTTGGAAGACCTTGTTTTAAAAATTATGTGGATAATATGATACAATAGTATGTTGACGGCTGAGTTGCTATGGCTCAGACACACTCTATTCCATTTTATGATTGTAAACTACAATTTATGTCTGTCAATCGGCCCACGAGGACACTATTACGAGATTGAATAAAGGCTTAATGGTGGGATTGAAAAGCCCCTTTAATTATGATTGAATTAGGAAAGTGGTGTATACTTTTTTAAGCTGTGGTTTTTAATTTGGCTAAGCGTATGGAGAAAGACTTTAAGACTGACACAAAGGAACAGTTTTTTTTTCTTTACCTCTTTTCAACGGTGATCAATGTATGTAGCAAATGGAGACTGACCGAAATTGATTTTCTGATTTCGGCTGAAACCAGGCCGAAAGCTAAAATTGATTTTCGTCCAAAACCGAAATAAAAAGCTTGAGGAGACTTTCAGTCGAAACCAAAAGGTTAATGAGACTTTTTTGTTGAAACCGAAAGATTTAGATCTTTCGAAACTCGTTCGTGCAAACGTTCTGCGTACATCGAATAATAATGGGGAAGGTAACGCTATTTATATTTCTTTTGATCAAAATTTAGAATACCGTTAGTTGTAATAGATAAGCATCGAATGAATACTTTGGCTTTTACCATTGGAATTAAAAAGAACTTTAAAGCTGTTAAAATGTATGTCAAAGTTATGTGGTAAGAGAAAATTTTGACTTTGAAGGGGGCCGAAATAAACCCTTGCGTGCCCTTTGCTTTTATAATATAATTACAACTCTATCTTGATACATTTGATATCGATCAAAGCGTGGCCTATGCCTTCTTTTGTCGGTATGGTTCACTAAAATGGACAGACATAAACCTTGAAGGACGTCTTTGTCCAGCTGACCCAAACATTTTCGTTAAAACACGCGTTCTTATTGGTCGACATTTAAATTTTTCGTTTATCTGCAAATATTTTTGGTCGTCTAATTTTAGATTTGACCCAGATTAAACAAAAGTCGAACTAAACGCTGAGCTACGTTTGGTATGATAATACAGCCTGCAGTTGATCTACTACGTAACTATTTGACGAAGCAGTGATACATGCACACTTGTGTTATATCACCAATAACAATGTTTACGGACTTGGTAATGATGAATTTCAAGAAACCAATGATTTAAATAAGCTTAAGGTTCCATAATTTTAAATTTGTTTTTGAAATGATTGAGCAAAAACAATTCTTTCTCTGTGATTTTTTATCCACAATCATTTATGAGTATGAAAATTATAATAAAAAATGAATGTCACAAATGAATGAATTGAATAAATCTCAGTTCCAATTTGTATTTTTAAACAATTAAAACAAATATAATAAAAGAAATATAACCATTCCTCTAATTTTTTTTTTCCCACAAAAATATTTACAGTTTCCTAAGCCTAATTCAATGTGTATTTTTGGAAACATTTGACAAATAGGTCATCATGCAGCTGTTCGCAGTATTCCCAAACGATCCATCTAAGAGAGGAAACTCTGACTTCAAACCCGCAGATGGAGTCCCGTAGCCGGATTACATTGACACAATGAAACATTCCGACAACTCCCGCGTGCCAAGCTGTATTATCCACATCCAGATGCACGGTGAGAGGCAGTTGCTGTGTAAAAACCAACTATATGCCATCTATATGCCAACAATATACCCACTATATGCCAACTATCTGCCAACTATATACCAACTTTATACCCACTATATACCAATTATCTGCCAACTATATACCAACTATATGCCAACTACATGCAAACTATATGCCAAATATATGCCTTCTATATGCCATCTGTATGCCATCTATTTGCAATCTATATGCGAACTATATGCCATCAATATGCATACTATGTGCCATCTATATACCAACTATATGCTAACTATATGCCAAATATATGCCATCTATTTGTGTTCTATATGCCAAATTTATGCCATATATATGCCATCTATACTCCAACTCAATGCCAACTATATACCAACTATATGCCATCTATATGCCAACAATATGCCATGTATATGCGATCTATATGGCAACTATATGCCAACTATATGCCAATTATATGAAATCTATATGCCAACTATATGCCATCTATATGCCATATAAATGCCAACTATATGCCATCTATATGCCAACTATATGGGTATTGAAATGACAAACATTTTCCATTACCTTTACAAACAAAAGTTGTAGAATATATTTTGAGACAAAAGCTAATATGCTTCTATAATGAAGTATTGATTCAAAATTGCATTGTGATTTATCATCAGATAATTTATGGAAGCCCTTATTATTGTCCCACTATTTATAAATACATCAAGACACAATGTACACACATACATCAAGACACAATGTACAAAAAGACATCAAACCACGATGCATAAAAATACATCAAGACATTTTGTACACTAAAGATAACAATAAAATATCAATCAATTAAGACCATATTTTTCTATAAAATAGACCAAATACTGGACCAAATTGAATAACTTCAAGACTAACAATATTATAAGCTTCATGACAAGCCACATAACAAGTTAAATGATAAGCAGGCACAAAACCAGGGCACGTAACCAGCCACACCCCAGCCACATAATCAGCCACATGACCATTCACATGACCAGTGACGCCAAAAACTTTGAGACCCTACAGATCCCAGTCTCTGACCTCTGACCTCCTCGCAGGAGAGAAATAAAACCTGTTTTCTGCCGAGTACAAAATGAGTGCCACAACCAGACTTCTATTGAGGAAATCGTGCTGTGCAGACACTCTCCATGGTCTGAATTCTACTGATGGCTACCGGACATCTCCTCATTTTGTAAAGGAGACAGACTCTACAGTCCATGTACTTTTAGCTCACAATAACAATACTGTCCTTGTTTCCAAGGACACTTAATTTGTTGACGTTGTTTATTTAAAAGCCAACCAAGGGCAAACCACGACTCCCTTCCAGTACCCCATCTTTGCGTTCCAGTATTCCATCTTTCGGTTCCAGTACCCCATCTTTCCGTTCCAGTACCCCATCTTTCCCTTCCAGGACCCCATCTTTCCCTTCCAGTACCCCATCTTTACCTTCCACCCCATCTTTCCCTTCCAGTATCACATCTTTTTCTTCCAGTACTTTCCCTTCCAGTACCCCATCTTTCCCTTCCAGCACACCATCTTTCCCTTTCAGCACCCAGCTCTCCCTTCCAACATCCCCACACTCCCTTCCAACACCCCACCCCTCCCTTCCAGCACCATATATCTCCCTACCCCTTCCTTCCAGCACTCATTTCTTCCTATCCTTTCCCTTCAAAACACCATATCTTCCTTCCAGCACCCCAACTCCCCCTTCCAGCACCATATCTCTCCCTACCCCTTTCTTCCAGCACCCTACCCTCCCATCCAGCACTCCATCCCTCCCATCCAGCACCCCACCCCTCCCATCCAGCACCCCACAACTCCCATCCAGCACCCCACACCTCACATCCAGCACTCCACCCCTCCCATCTAGCACCCCATCACTCTCATCAAGCGATCCAACCCTCACATCTAGCACACCACCCCTCCCGAATAGCACCACACACCTCCCATCTAGCACCCCATTCCTCCCAACCAGCACCCCATCCCTCCCATCCAGGACAAAATCAATCCCATCCAGCACCCAACCCCTCCAATCCAGCACCCACCCTCCCATCTAATACCCCATTCCTCCCGTCCAGAACCCCACCCCTCACATCC
>CAXITT010000080.1:1085392-1130971 GCA_964033795.1 Lymnaea stagnalis
CTTGCCATACTCCCGGCTGCTTGCCATACTCACGCCTCCTTGCCATACTCACGGCTGCTTGCCATACTCATGGCTGCTTGCCATACTCACGGCTGCTTGCCAGATGCAATCCCTCACGTTGACACATTCCATTATTAGCTCCCCCCCCCCATGTTTGTTTTAAACATGTCTCTACTGCATGATCCCATCGGTCCAAAACGTTTTTTCCCTGTGGGAAATGTCCGTACAGCAGGTCCTACGGAATAGAGACTCTCTACATTCTCCTTCATGGCCCTTGAAGGCGCCTCTTATTATGAGCAGTGAACATGCTCAACATTTTGGAAAGTTCCAGACCCCCATGGGTTAGGTACTGGCTGCAGCAATGCAATCATGATGTTCACTTATTCATCACCGGAGAGTCAGCTAGAGATATTGAAACAAGGGCGAAGAGTCAGCTAGAGATATTGAAACAAGGGCGAAGAGTCAGCTAGAGATATTATAACAAGGGCGAAGAGTCAGCTCGAGATATTGAAACAAGGGCGAGGAGTCAGCTAGAGATATTGAAACAAGGGCGAGGAGTCAGCTAGAGATATTGAAACAAGGGCGAGGAGTCAGCTAGAGATATTGAAACAAGGGCGAAGAGTCAGCAAGAGATATTGAAACAAGGGCGAAGAGTCAGCTAGAGATATTGAAACAAGGGCGGAGAGTCAGCTAGAGATATTGAAACAAGAGCGAAGAGTCAGCTAGAGATATTGAAACAAGGGTGGAGAACCTTACACTAAAAGTACTATAACACGTGCAATTAAATTTCTTTCCATTACGGGACTCTGTGCGTGCAATGTTAAGGGCTGGGGTGTCTACACAGAGAGGGGAGGAGGAAGCAGCTGATTTCAATCTGACTTACGGGAAGGAAATGAAAAAACGCCCCCCCCTCCCCTTTCAAAAAAAATAAATAAATAAAATAACAACAACAACAACAAAAAATAAAAAATAAACCAATATAAACAAACCAACATCTATCGGCTTTGGCACATCTCAATTGAACCAAATGCAATGTCACGAAACCAGTTCCCTAGTCGACAACTTACCTTTGGATTTGTTACTCTGGGTGGAGCGGTCGGCAAACTCATTAGTCAAAAGAGCCAAATTCAGCAGCTATACAACTTTAAAAAATTTTGCAAGCCAAATTTCTTTTCAAGAACCTTTGAAAAGCCGTTTTTTCGGAGTCAAAAACAAATTGGGGCCGACTGGTCGAGCCGCACTCAGATCGCTAACAAGCCGCATGCGGCTCGCGAGTTGCAAGGTGCCGATCACTGGTCTGGGTCATGCTGGGGATTGAAGTCGATTCCATAAGATTAGAAATGTTCTATCTTGAACGCCCAGCCGTTGAGCAGCTCAAAAGAAGGCTGAATTAAACTACACACGTAATAATATACCTAATGAAATCCATTTTTTAACTATCAGAGAATTAGATCATTTGATTTGCTAAAACATATGAAGAATTAGTGAGCTGTTATCGAAATACTAATCTGTAGTTATCAATAGTCGATCAATATTGCATAGTCAACAATGCTCCAACAATTTTATAACTGTACATTTTTGTGTTACTAAAAGCTAATACTCATAATGAACTCTGCAATAGCAGAACTCACAGAATGGAGCAAGGTCTGGTTGGAGGAGGGGACTGAATTGTTTCCATCAACCAGGAGGGATACACGCCCCTGATTAAAGGCACAATCAATTTAATCGGAGAACCTTACAATAAAAGTACTATAACACGTGCAATTAAATTTCTGTCCATTAAGGGGTACAAATTATTCTAAAAAAGTGTGTAAGAAGCTTCTATTGATTGCGTCATCAATAGCGTGACTCCAACAGATCATGGCAGTCATTCGATATTCGTCTAACTACTTGTATGTTAAAGTCTTGTATGAACATAATGATCTGTCAAACGGTGAACAAGACTTTTGTTGGCAATATTTGACAATTTTACGATGATAAGCAAGATGAAGGTGTTACTTAAGTTTATCATCATCAGTGGCGCTAATTCCAAGACACTGAGACACTCACCCAGACAGGACAAGTTCCCAGACTCTGAGACACGTCCAGACAGGACAAGTTTCCAGACCCTGAGAAAATCGCCCAGACAGGAGAAGTTCCCAGACACTTTGACACTCACCCAGACAGTACAAGTTCCAGACACTGAGACACTCGCCCAGACAGGACAAGTTCCTAGACACTGAGACACTCGCCCAGACAGGACAAGTTCCCAGACACTGAGACACTCACCCAGACAGGACAAGTTCCCCGACACTGAGACACTCACCCAGAAAGGACAAGTGCCAAGACACTGACACTCGCCCAGACAGGACAAGTTTCCAGACCCTGAGAAAATCGCCCAGACAGGAGAAGTTCCCAGACACTTTGACACTCACCCAGACAGCACAAGTTCCCAGACACTGACTCACTCGCCCAAACAGGAAATGTTCCCAACCACTGAGACACTCGCCCGCACAGAAAAAGGTCCCAGACAATGAGACACATATCCAGACAGGAAGGACAAGGCCCACCATTCCCCCACCAAATAATTGCCGGTCCCAAACAACTGCCAACCCCCTGAGGCTTCTCCTTGTACTAATCCCCACAATATGTCATGCCCACTAATGCGATACAATCAATTTAATCTCACACTTATCGACATGTCATACTAGACTTGATCAGCATGTCATTCTTGACGTTATCAACATGTCATCCTTACGGGATCAACATTTCATCCTTGACGGGATCAACATGTCATCCTTGATGTGATAACATGTCATCCTTTACGTGATCAACATGTCATCCTTGACGTGATCAACTTGCCATCCTTGACGTGATCAACATGTCATCCTTGACGTGATCAACATGTCATCCTTGACGAGATCAACATGTCATCCTTGACGAGATCGACATGTCTTACTTGACGTGATGAACATGTAATCCTTGACGTGATCAACATGTCATACTTGACGTGATCAACATGTCATCCTTTACGTGATCAACATGTCTTCCTTGACGTGATCAACATGTCATCCTTGACGTGATCAACATGTCATCCTTGACGTGATCAACATGTCATCCTTGACGAGATCAACGTGTCATCCTTGACGTGATCAACATGTCATACTTGACGTGATCAACATGTCATCCTTGACGTAATCAACATGTCATCCTTGACGTGATCAACATGTCATACTTGACGTGATCAACATGTCATCCTTTACGTGATCAACATGTCATCCTTGACGTTATCAAAATGTCATCCTTGACGTGATCAACATGTTATCCTTGACGTGATCAACATGTAATCCTTGACGGGATCGACATGTCTTCCTTGACCTGATGAATATGTCATTCTTGACGTGATCAACATGTCATCCTTGACGTGATCAACATGTAATACTTGACGTGATCAACATGTCATCCTTGACGGGATCAACATGTCTTCCTTGATTTGATCAACATGTCATCCTTGACGCGATCAACATGTCATCCTTGACGTGATCGACATATCTTCCTTGACGTGATAAACGTGTCATCCTTGACGTGATCAACATGTCATCCTTGACGGGATCGACATGTCTTCCTTGACGTGATGAACATGTCATCCTTGACGTGATCAACATGTCATACTTGACATTATCAACATGTCATCCTTTACGAGATCAACATGTCATCCTTGACGTGATCAACATGTCATCCTTGACGTGATCAACATGTCATCCTTGACGTGATCAACATGTCATTCTTGACGGGATCGACATATCTTCCTTGACGTGATGAACATGTCATCCTTGACGTGATCAACATGTCATCCTTGACGAGATCAACATGTCATACTTGACGTGATCAACATGTCATCCTTTACGTGATCAACATGTCATCCTTGACGTGATCAACATGTCATCCTTGACGTGATCAACATGTCATCATTGACGTGATCAACATGTCACCATTGACGGGATCGACATGTCTTCCTTGACCTGATGAACATGTCATCCTTGACGTGATCAACATGTCATCCTTGACGTGATCAGCATGTCATCCTTGACGTGATCAACATGTCATCATTGACGTGATCAACATGTAATCCTTGACGTGATCAACATGTCATCCTTGACGGGATCAACATGTCTTCCTTGACGTGATCAACATGTCATACTCGACGTGATCAACCTGTCATTCTGTACGTGATCAACATGTCATCCTTGACGTGATCAACATGTCATCCTTGACGTGATCAACATGTCATCATTGACGTGATCAACATGTCATCCTTGACGGGATTGGCATGTCTTCCTTGACGTGATGAACATGTCATACTTGACGTGATCAACATGCCTTCTTTGACGTGATCAACATGTCTTCCTTGACGTGATCAACATGTCATCCTTGACGTGATCAACATGTCATCCTTGACGTGATCAACATGTCATCCTTGACGTGATCAACATGTCATCCTTGACGTGATCAACATTTCATCCTTGACGTGATCAACATGTCATCCTTGACGAGATCAACATGTCATCCTTGACGGGATCAACATGTCTTCCTTGACGTGATGAACATGTCATACTCGACGTGATCAACATGTCATTCTTTACGTGATCAACATGTCATCCTTGACGTGATCAACATGTCATCCTTGACGTGATCAACATGTCATCCTTGACGTGATCAACATGTCATCCTTGACGTGGCCAAGAAAATAACCGCAATCTGTCTTGATTTTTTTTTTTTTTTACAATTGAAGCGCCCGTCCCTCGTGGTGCCCTCCACGACCTCCTATCGCCTGGCGATCAACGATAAACACGTGACCTCACATGAGTGCATCTCACACTGTGGACTTTAAGAGCTTCAAAAAATAAACATGGCGATAAAGAGAAATAAAGTTTAATATAATTTGGAGTGCTTGTGATAGAAGTGTAGGAAGAAGGTGGTCAGGGATGGGGTGGTTATGGTTGGGTGGTAAGATTTGGGATTTTTTAGCCCAAGGAGGGATTTTTTGGGGGGGGGGGGGGGAATTTTCGGGTCATAATCATAATGAATAATTTTTTGTTATTATTAAAACTGGTGACCTAGATGAAATGTTGGCCTTGTTGAATTGATGACCTAGATCAATTAATTGCCTAGTTAAATTGGTGGCCTTGTTGAATTGATCGCCTAGTTGAATAGAAGGCCTAGTTTACACAACATATCCAGCTACTTTAGACATCATATCAGCTACTTTAGACAACATATCCAGCTACTTAAGACATCATATCAGCTACTTTACACAACATATCCAGCTACTTTACACAACATATCCAGCTACTTTAGACAACATATCCAGCTACTTTACACAACATATCAAGCTACTTTACACAACATATCCAGCTATTTTACACAGCATATCCAGCTACTTTAGACAACATATCCAGCTACTTTAGAAAACATATCCAGCTATTTTACACAGCATATCCAGCTACTTTAGACAACATATCCAGCTACTTTACACAACATATCCAGCTACTTTACACAACATATCCAGCTACTTTAGACAACATATCCAGCTACTTTAGACACATATCCAGCTACTTTACACAACATATCCAGCTACTTTATACAACATATCCAGCTACTTTAGACAACATATCCACCTACTTTAGACATCATATCAGCTACTTTAGACATCATATCAGCTACTTTAGACAACATATCCAGCTACTTTACACAACATATCCAGCTACTTTACACAACATATCCAGCTACTTTAGACAACATATCCAGCTACTTTACACAACATATCCAGCTACTTCAGACATCATATCAGCTACTTTACACAACATATCCAGCTACTTTATACAACATATTCGCATACTTTACACAAAACATCTAGGTACTTTACACAACATATCTAAGTACTTTACACAACATACCCAGCTATTTTACACAACCTATATACTTTATACATGATGAATAGCCTTGGGTCAGTCTCATATCTGATGAATAGTCTAAACACGCTATCAAGATGTTTGAGCCATTAGCTCAGCCAATGAGCCATTAAAGTCGCCAGTGAGCCATTAGGACCAGAGAAGTATAATGTATTCACTCTCTTTGACGTGCAAGGTCACGTGGGCTATTAGAAGTGTTTCATGTCAGAAAACATGCTGTTATCTGTCCAATGACATGGCGGGCCTGCATGACATCAGGGCTGTATAATCCTAGGTGTTAGACAGAGTTCAATTCTTTATCTGATTGTCTGACATTTATGCCAAGTCATTTATTGGAGACATCCTGGTACTTGGTTTCAATTGGTTGCCATTAATTACAGCCAATATGGGTTGCAATTAACTACAGCCACTATGGGTTGCCATTAACTACAGTCACTATGGGTTGCAATTAACTACAGCCCCTATGGGTTGCAATTAACTACAGCCACTATGGGTTGCCATTAACTACAGCCACTATGGGTTGCCATTAACTACAGCCAGTATGGGTTGCCATTAACTTCAGCCACTATGGGTTTCCATTAACTATAACCACTATGGGTGGCCATTAAATACAACCACTATGGGTTGCCCTTAACTACAGCCAGTATGGGTTGCCATTAACTACAGCCACTATGGGTTGCAATTAACTACAGCCACTATGGGTTGCCATTAACTATAACCACTATGGGTTGCCATTAAATACAACCACTATGGGTTGCCTTTAACTACAGCCACTATGGGTTGCCATTAACTATAACCACTATGGGTGGCCATTAAATACAACCACTATGGGTTGCCCTTAACTACAGCCACTATGGGTTTCTCATTCACTTCAGCCACTATGGGTTGCCATTAACTATAACCACTATGGGTGGCCATTAAATACAACCACTATGGGTTGCAATTAACTAAAGCCACTATGGGTTTCTCATTCACTTCAGCCACTATGGGTTGCCATTAACTACAGCCACTATGGGTTGCCATTAACTACAGCCACTATGGGTTGCCATTAACTACAGCCACTATGGGTTGCAATTAACTACAGCCACTATGGGTTGCCATTAACTACAGCCACTATGGGTTGCAATTAACTACAGCCACTATGGGTTGCCATTAACTATAACCACTATGGGTTGCCATTAACTACAGCCACTATGGGTTGTCATTAACTACAGCCACTATGGGTTGCCATTAACTACAGCCACTATGGGTTGCCATTAACTACAGCCAGTATCAGCTCAAGCGTCTATTCGTTAAACATTAAAAAAAGCCATTATTAACTCTTAGATGGCCATTTCCCCTAGATATTAATTAATTCTGGCATCTATGATGACATATAGGCTTGTTGAATGCCATGGTAAGGGGAGGGTCGAGAATGGAGGAATGAAGAGATGAGTACGGAGGAGGGGAGAGATGAGTAAGGAGTATAAAGCATATTGGTCATGATGATACAAGTTGCATATCCGACACATTAATGTCTCTGTTTACAATCAAAGATTGGCCGGTAAACACTGACCAGACTTGACAGAAAGACATCACAGGTAATGATTAGCATTCTGTCTTAATTAACCAGCCAACATTTCATGTGTCCAATTAGATGAAACATTCCTAGCCAGGCAATCCGCCAGCCAGTAGACTTGATTGTGCGATTGTGGAGCAGAACCAATCAATCAAGCACCCGTATTTGCTCTCATGGTAGGGGATTTTGGGGGGGGGGGGGCGAGGCAGGGTCCACCACTTGTTACAAAACCAAATAAACAAAGGCGGCACGTCAATGTAATACATCTATTTGTTTGACCATCGAGTGCATCAATTCAGTAAAGATGAAAAATTCCTAGCCAGGCAATCCGCCAGCCAGTAGACTTGATTGTGCGATTGTGGAGCAGAACCAATCAATCAAGCCCCCGTATTTGCTCTCATGGTAGGGGATTTTGGGGGGGGGGGCGAGGCAGGGTCCACCACTTGTTACAAAACCAAATAAACAAAGGCGGCACGTCAATGTAATACATCTATTTGTTTGACCATCGAGTGCATCAATTCAGTAAAAAAAAATTGTTTGCCCTGACCAGGAACGAGGGAAGCCAATCCACTCTCGCAGACATTGGTCATTTCACTGGTTCATTATCTTGGTATTTAATTCGAGAGTTCATTGTGCATATAGGTCAATTAGTCATGCAAAAGTTACTGTTCAAAAATGAGAATATTTTCGACTAATCAATAAAGACAACCTATTGATCACAAACGAATACATTGTCGCTAGTAGCTCAATAATTCTTCACATTTCCAGCCAATCAAATTATCAAATTTAGTGATTTGAAAAGATGAATCATTTCCTAATGGGTTAACAGAGTTCAATGGACTTCACTACGCTGAGCAAGAAGTAACAATCGCTTTGTGTTACCTAAGTAACCACGTGAAGTAACAATTGTGTGTTACTTAAGTAACCACATTTTTCTACTTTGTGCTTGGTCACACCGCTAAAACAAACACAACAAAAATAAAACTATAGAGTAATTATCTTATTTGTTAAAGGGAGACATTCCAAAGCCAGTAAAAAAAATAAAAAAGTGTGTGGGGGTGGGTTAGGTGGAGGATTTTTCCCTACCCTTAGCTGCTATCGGAGGCAACACACTCCCCCCTGTGTAGACGCCCCTAGACCTCTGAGGTCAATGAATACATGGATCCAAGGGGAAAAAAAATAGAACGAAATCCAACTGGAATAAATTACAATTCTATCAAAGTGCATGAATAACAAAACACCCAATAACATTTGTTGACACGGGGCGACTTGATGTCTCGGGAGATACTACCGTTACCAGTCATAGGCGTCCCCAACCACATTGTACCGTTAACAGTCATAGGTGTACCCAACCACATTGCACCGTTCACCGTACAGGACCTCTTATAAGCCTAATGAAAACACTACTCCTCCGAAAAGACTACTCCTCCCAAAAGACTACTCCCAAAAGACTAATCCTCCCAAAAGACTACTCTTCCCAAAAGACTAATCCTCCCAAAAGACTAATCCTCCCAAAAGACTACTCCTCCCAAAAGACTACTCCTCCCAAAAGACTACTCCTCCCAAAAGACTACTCCTCCCAAAAGACTATTCCTCCCAAAAGACTATTCCTCCCAAAAGACTATTCCTCTCAAAAGACTACTCCTCCCAAAAGACTAATCCTCCCAAAAGACTAATCCTCCCAAAAGACTATTCCTCCCAAAACACTACTCCTCTCAAAACACTACTCCTCCCATAAAATAAACTACTCTTACCAAACACAATTTATACCTCATCTCCTCTTCCTTTCGCACTCTTTCCTCCCTTATAGCGAACCTCTGGTCTTCCCCCTTTATGGCTCTCTCCTGGAATACTCCCCCTTAGGACTATCCTCTGGTCTTCCCCCTTTATGGCTCTCTCCTGGAATACTTCCCCCTAGGACTATCCTCTGGTCTTCCCCCTTTATGGCTCTGTCCTGGAATACTCCCCCTTAGGACTATCCTCTGGTCTTCCCCCTTTATGGCTCTCTCCTGGAATACTCCCCTTATGACTATCCTCTGGTATTTCCCTCGCTTTGACACCTTACCTCCTGCAATGGGCATAAAGCATGTTAGTTGCTTTATAATGTATTGTGTTATGTTCACTTAAATGTAATCATAATCCTGTAGCGCCAAAAGATCATCTCATTTATAAAAGTAACTGTAGATGAAAGTTATGATGATAATCCCAAACATGATCAACAATTAAAATCTAGTTGATATTACTTCAATACTACAATATTTAAAGCAAACAAATATTTTAAAAAGTTGTTTTGACATTGAGGAGTATTCAAAGACATCTGACCATGTAGTAATTCATTTAAAAACATGATATCTCACCATCTTATATTACAGAATATGACATGAAATCTAAGCATTATCAATGTCATCTAAGCCTCCGTTCAATCATCGACTAGTTCATTCAATTGTTTGAAAATGTGATTTTCTTGTACTTTATTTGGTGTGTGTCAGTGTGTGTGGGTGTGTGTGAGCACCCCCCCCCCCCTTTTGGGGGCAATGTTGCTATGGAAATAAGGGAATTAACTCTTCATCCAAAGCGCAGGAAAATGATTGTTGTCGTCTCTAGTCACGTCCCTGCACACATTACGGTGGTATTTTGTGGACATAGTTTTAAGACGTTAACACAATGCTTGCTTGCGTCCAAGCATTTTTTTCAAACAAAAGTTAAGCTCGGTATAAAACATGACGTATAGAGGCTGGCCGGATTTCGGTGCCAGAATTCGGCAGTTGATCACTTTCGGTGTTGTTTCGGTTTCGGCCGAAACGGAAAAGTTAACTTCGGTTGATTTTCGGTAACGGTCGAAAGTGAGTGAGGCTTTCGACCGTATACCAGAAGTCAGACTGTCCCCCAGTCGGCCAGCAATCCGATATTCATTATTGCTCGACTTCTGACTGTCATATACGACTAATCCTCTGCTAAAACTGCTCACAGCTGCATGATGGTCTACTTGTCCGTTATTTTCAAACATAAAATTACAATTAGGCTTAGGTAAAGGTCAATATTTATGTCAAAAATAAACCCTAAGGGATGGGTAATGTGTATATATTTTTTTTTCCTCAAGTTGTCATTGGCAGAAATGTTCACTTACCTTAAAATACATTGAATAACTTTTAATCACATTTTAATGCAGATAATATGGCTAGCAAATGCGCTCCTTGAATAAATGCCTCCCGTGGCCACTTCTCAAAAGTGCGACCCAAACACTAAAGTATAGATCAACTTTAAAAGTCCCGCCTTAGCGGTCCCTTCGTACCCTTAGGTTCACACTGAGTACTTCTAACTAGGGGAAGCTGCCCCTCTCCCCATCTGGTCATCTTGCTGGTGTGTGTATATCTAAGAACTTAGTTTTTAACTTGGGGATGTAACCACAACACACAGATTAATTAAAATGTTTTCAAAATATTGCCCCCCCTCCCCACCCGGCCAACCCCGCCCCAACAGCCATCAAAAAACAACAACCAGGAAACAACAATAAAATAAAAATAATAATAGCCGTCTGAATCGTTCAAATTGCTGACTAATGTTGAAGTCACGGCAGCGATACATCAAACAAATATTCGAAACTAATTTAAACAATCAAATTTTGGGGTTACAGACAGAGCTCCACGTGACGTGTTACGCTAGTGAAATTTCAACGTCTGGTAATTAAATGAAACTATTCTACGCTCAACGTCTGGTAATTAAATGAAACTATTCTACGCTTCAGTTCCATCACGTCCAGCTAGAAAACGTCTTGACAGCACAGAAAACAACACCAACGACGAAGTGTACTGATGTTTTCTCAGCCGTGCCGTGATGTTTCCTCAGCCGTGCCATGATGTTTTCTCAGTCGTGCCATGATGTTTTCTCAGCCGTGCCGTGATGTTTTCTCAGCCGTGCCATGATGTAAACATAAACAAGGAGAAAGAGTAGGAGGGGAGGGGAGGTGGAGATGTACGACAGCAGAGTTATGGGCCGTTGACAAACCCAATACTGAGAGGATTTGACATAAGTGTAATAAAAGAGACATAGAGATCTGGGCTGACTTGTATTTTGATAGAGACAGAGAGATCTGGGTTGACTTGTATGTTGATAGAGACAGGGAGATCTGGGTTGACTTGTATGTTGATAGAGACAGGGAGATCTGGGTTGACTTGTATGTTGATAGAGACATTGAGATCTGGGCTAACTTGTATTTTGATAGAGACAGGAAGATCTGGGCTAACTTGTATGTTGATAGAGACAGGGAGATCTGGGCTGACGTGTATGTTGATAGAGACAGGGAAATCTGGGGCTGACTTGTATGTTGATAGAGACTGGGTTCACTTGTATGTTGATAACGACCGTGCTTATGCTACCCCTAACACTAAAGGCCCTGCAAAGGCTTACTTAGACTAGCAGCGAGCAAGAGACATCTTCTCGACCGACCATTCATCTCTGCCTTGTATCGACCAATGGAACTGCTCACTTTATCTGAGTCGGATGTAGTTGCTTGAGGTTACCAAGGGTATGGCTACAATAGATTCGAAGACTTCGCAATTGGTTAATTTCTGAGCAATCCAATACATTTCATGTGTATTCTCAATTTACTTGCTACCAAGGGAGGTTAGCTCGTAGCAAGTCTATACATTTATGTAAAGTTAAAGGTTACTCGATTGTCTGTCTTTTCTGACTGTCTGCCGTGCGCGTGCGTGCGTGTGTGTGTGTGTGTGTGGAAAGAGGAAACCACTGCTACATGTAACATAACGGATGGCGTATCATGAAAATGTCGGCGCCTTGGGTGAATGGTAATATTGTTTTCGGGGCTGAATGTCGTTGGGTTATTGGCAAACACCGGGGCGCAGGCAATGACAACACCACTGCCAGCAGGTGATGCCAACACCACTTCCAGCAGGCGATGCCAACAGCACTGTCAGCAGCCAACTTTGCCTGGGAGTTAGACACGGTTGATGACACAGTACTATATAGTTTTAAAGATTGGGACCACTGAAGGCTGAAGACCTTTGAAACTTTAAACACAGGGTGGGAGAAACCTTAAGATTGACGAAACATGAAGGTGGACGGCTCAGCTGAAATGCTTCAACAACAGAAAAATAAAAGACAAGAGAGAAGACAGATTACTAAACAATAACTTAATTTCAATGGAAGGGAATAATGCAATGATAAGTAAAAGATACCCAAATCCAAAAAAATTATCAGCTTAAGATCTTAGAATTTTTACAACTGAGAAATGTAACGAGTTTTGTTAACATTCCGTTTCTGGTACGGCATGTGTTCATCTTGTGAGCCACAGAAAGGTGTTGTTTTATTTTGTTGTATTTTCCAAACCGTTGTAGGCCTGAATGTTAACTCATAACTAAAATGCCATAACCACCTTAATATGTAGATTGGCTTACCGATCTAGCAAACCTATCTACGTCATGGGTAGGTTAACGTTCGTGACCCAGTGATGTCTGTCTTTAGTAATGAATAGAACCCACAGACTTCTGACTCGTCTCAAAGATTCGCCCTCGCTAAACTTCCAAAAATCACGTCTGCTATGTCGACACGCGAGTGTCTCTAGTTTGAACCTGTCCAGGCCCGGTCAATCTGTCAGGTCTGGAGATAAGCTCGTGACATATGGCTTCCGGTGACGTCTCACAAAAGAACGCCTTCACTTTTGTGGTATTTCCTGGCCGTAGGAAGATATTCAAGAGTTGGTGAAGGAGCGTGACGTAATAGAAAGCCCAAGTCATTGAAGATGACCCGTCGTGACCCATTAACCTCCTGCCTGATTCCATGTAACACCATAAACGTAATCAATGAAGCTGGTGCTTACGCTACACCTAACACTAAAGGCCCTGCTAACTCCAACCTAGTCCCTTCGATCCCTATAGGAAAGCCCTAAAGTGACCCAATTAACTCCAGCCTTAATCCCTTCGACCCCTATAGCCCACCCCTAAAGTGACCCAACTAACTCCAGCCTTAATCCCTTCGACCCCTATAGACCACCCCTAAAGTGACCCAATTAACTCCAGCCTTAATCCCTTCGACCCCTATAGACCACCCCTAAAGTGACCCAACTAACTCCAGCCTAATCACATCGACCCCTATGGACGCATTCAATAAAACCTCTTACAGTTGCTCTGTGTTATTACTACCCATGAAGTCACCCAGCTAAACTTTACTGCCTTTGAAAGAGATGATTGATTCTCTTTATACAAATAAACATATGTTTACCAATTAAGAAAATCATGGCAGTGACACAACGTTGGGGCATTTACATAAATATACCAATAAATATCAAAACCCAATATGAAAATATATATTTTTTGTTACTTTGTGAACAGTAAAGTGGGTGAACATTTTTAGGAAATTATTCACATTTCTTTTTAAAAAAGAAGACAATCAGGGCTGTTACAGGCGGGAAAAATTGTTGAGAGATTTTTGTTTAGATAAAAAAAAAAATGTTTTACGATTTTCCGACAATATAGTAATAAAAGCAAGGGAAAAGTTTGATTACATTTTTAATGAAGACATCAATATATATACAATTCCGTTAATCTAATATACTAATATACTAGCAAATATACCCGGCGTTTCTCGTGATGTTTAAGGCTGTAGGAGTTATTTATTTTCCGTATAGTAATAAACAAAGTAATTAATTTGTCTCCAATAAAAACACATGTATTATAACTTTTGGAGAAATTTCGTTTCTTGATGGGATCCCTGTCGTGGTGGCATACCGTTTACCGCTTGCATCCCCATCCCGGTTGGGGCCCTTTTCCCGATGGGATCCCGGTGGCAACCCGATCCCGTTAGGATCCCGATCCCGCTTTGATCACGTTACCCATTGATTTTGTTCACCTAGGATTATCAAGGGTATGGTTAAAGAAAAGCCCGATGAAAGTATAAAAATGATTTGAACTAAAATAACATTTCAATAAGTTTGTAGATTTCATTATATTTCCCCAAAGAACAATGTAAAAATGAATTGAACTAAAATAACATTTCAATAAGTTTGTAGATTTCATTATATTTCCCCAAAGAACAATGTAAAAATGATTTGAACTAAAATAACATTTCAATAAGTTTGTAGATTTCATTATATTTCCCCAAAGAACAATGTATAAATGAATTGAACTAAAATAACATTTCAATAAGTTTGTAGATTTCATTATATTTCCCCAAAGAACAATGTATAAATGAATTGAACTAAAATAACATTTCAATAAGTTTGTAGATTTCATTATATTTCCCCAAAGAACAATGTATAAATGAATTGAACTAAAATAACATTTCAATAAGTTTGTAGATTTCATTATATTTCCCCAAAGAACAATGTATAAATGAATTGATCTAAAATAACATTTCAATAAGTGTGTAGATTTCATTATATTTCCCCAAAGAACAATGTATAAATGAATTGATCTAAAATAACATTTCAATAAGTTTGTAGATTTCATTATATTTCCCCAAAGAACAATGTATAAATGATTTGAACAAAAATAACATTTCAATAAGTTTGTAGATTTCATTATATTTCCCCAAAGAACAATGTATAAATGATTTGAACCAAAATAGCATTTCTATAAGTTTGTGGATTTCATTATATTTCCCCAAAGAACAATGTATAAATGATTTGAACTAAAATAACATTTCAATAAGTTTGTAGATTTCATTATATTTCCCCAAAGAACAATGTATAAATGATTTGAACTAAAATAACATTTCAATAAGTTTGTAGATTTCATTATATTTCCCCAAAGAACAATGTATAAATGAATTGAACTAAAATAACATTTCAATAAGTTTGTAGATTTCATTATATTTCCCCAAAGAACAATGTATAAATGATTTGAACTAAAAAAACATTTCAATAAGTTTGTAGATTTAATTATATTTCCCCAAAGAACAATGTATAAATGATTTGAACTAAAATAACATTTCAATAAGTTTGTAGATTTCATTATATTTCCCCAAAGAACAATGTATAAATGAATTGAACTAAAATAACATTTCAATAAGTTTGTAGATTTCATTATATTTCCCCAAAGAACAATGTATAAATGAATTGAACTAAAATAACATTTCAATAAGTTTGTAGATTTCATTATATTTCCCCAAAGAACAATGTATAAATGAATTGAACTAAAATAACATTTCAATAAGTTTGTAGATTTCATTATATTTCCCCAAAAACAATGTATAAATGAATTGAACTAAAATAACATTTCAATAAGTTTGTAGATTTCATTATATTTCCCCAAAGAACAATGTATAAATGAATTGAACTAAAATAACATTTCAATAAGTTTGTAGATTTCATTATACTTCCCCAAAGAACCATGTATAAATGAATTGAACTAAAATAACATTTCAATAAGTTTGTAGATTTCATTATATTTCCCCAAAGAACAATGTATAAATGAATTGAACTAAAATAACATTTCAATAAGTTTGTAGATTTCATTATATTTCCCCAAAGAACAATGTATAAATGTATTGAACTAAAATAACATTTCAATAAGTTTGTAGATTTCATTATATTTCCCCAAAGAACAATGTATAAATGAATTGAACTAAAATAACATTTCAATAAGTTTGTAGATTTCATTATATTTCCCCAAAGAACAATGTATAAATGAATTGAACTAAAATAACATTTCAATAAGTTGTAGATTTCATTATATTTCCCCAAAGAACAATGTATAAATGAATTGAACTAAAATAACATTTCAATAAGTTTGTAGATTTCATTATATTTCCCCAAAGAACAATGTATAAATGATATGAACTAAAATAACATTTCAATAAGTTTGTAGATTTCATTATATTTCCCCAAAGAACAATGTATAAATGATTTGAACTAAAATAACATTTCAATAAGTTTGTAGATTTCATTATATTTCCCCAAAGAACAATGTATAAATGAATTGAACTAAAATAACATTTCAATAAGTTTGTAGATTTCATTATATTTCCCCAAAGAACAATGTATAAATGAATTGAACTAAAATAACTTTTTAATAAGTTTGTAGATTTCATTATATTTCCCCAAAGAACAATGTATAAATGAATTGAACTAAAATAACATTTCAATAAGTTTGTAGATTTCATTATATTTCCCCAAAGAACAATGTATAAATGAATTGAACTAAAATAACATTTCAATAAGTTTGTAGATTTCATTATATTTCCCCAAAGAACAATGTATAAATGAATTGAACTAAAATAACATTTCAATAAGTTTGTAGATTTCATTATATTTCCCCAAAGAACAATGTATAAATGAATTGAACTAAAATAACATTTCAATAAGTTTGTAGATTTCATTATATTTCCCCAAAGAACAATGTATAAATGAATTGAACTAAAATAACATTTCAATAAGTTTGTAGATTTCATTATATTTCCCCAAAGAACAATGTATAAATGAATTGAACTAAAATAACATTTCAATAAGTTTGTAGATTTCATTATATTTCCCCAAAGAACAATGTATAAATGAATTGAACTAAAATAACATTTCAATAAGTTTGTAGATTTCATTATATTTCCCCAAAGAACAATGTATAAATGAATTGAACTAAAATAACATTTCAATAAGTTTGTAGATTTCATTATATTTCCCCAAAGAACAATGTATAAATGAATTGAACTAAAATAACATTTCAATAAGTTTGTAGATTTCATTATATTTCCCCAAAGAACAATGTATAAATGAATTGAACTAAAATAACATTTCAATAAGTTTGTAGATTTCATTATATTTCCCCAAAGAACAATGTATAAATGAATTGAACTAAAATAACATTTCAATAAGTTTGTAGATTTCATTATATTTCCCCAAAGAACAATGTATAAATGAATTGAACTAAAATAACATTTCAATAAGTTTGTAGATTTCATTATATTTCCCCAAAGAACAATGTATAAATGATTTGAACTAAAATAACATTTCAATAAGTTTGTAGATTTCATTATATTTCCCCAAAGAACAATGTATAAATGATTTGAACTAAAATAACATTTCAATAAGTTTGTAGATTTCATTATATTTCCCCAAAGAACAATGTATAAATGAATTGAACTAAAATAACATTTCAATAAGTTTGTAGATTTCATTATATTTCCCCAAAGAACAATGTATAAATGAATTGAACTAAAATAACATTTCAATAAGTTTGTAGATTTCATTATATTTCCCCAAAGAACAATGTATAAATGAATTGAACTAAAATAACATTTCAATAGGTTTGTAGATTTCATTATATTTCCCCATAGAACAATATAGAACTTTCTTGAACATTCTAGATTAAAATTAATATCCTCTTTGAAACGTGTCAAAATGACTTTTCTACGTTATTATTTTCGAATACAAAAATTATACACGTTAATGCACTACTATAACTATGATACATTGACGTCGATAGAGGGGCCCCGATGGGTGCCCGCTCCATAAGTATAACGATTTAGTTTTGCCTGATATAGGGGGGGGACCTATAAAATCAGTCAGATAAATAATAATTTTAAAAGTTAAAAGTTGCCCCATTAAAATCGGTTTAAAATTGCCATAGATAAAGATTTTTTTAAATAATCAAACGTTCTGAAAATGTCTAGACCAGCCCTGAAAGATTGGATATTATTTATTTTAAATTCACCGATATCTAAGTATGGACTATGAAGTGTATAGCTGCCACGTTAGGCCTCTATCCATTAATTCACATAGAACCTATAGCGTAGTCTAAGGCTATTGATATTTTTAAAGCACAAACAAGGAAAAATGAAATGGGTCCCCGAGCCCAGAGAAATGCATATTATGATTTTAGAACCCTTCTGTATTTTAATAAGGATATCAAAGTGTATGAATACTAAGCTTGCTCAAGATCCATCAATTCATTGAGGAGTATTTTTTGATAAATTTATGTATATAAATCATATAAAAAACGAACTTTGGGCCCCGGGCCCATACGCAATATATTTTTAAGTTCATAACTCCCAAAAGTTTCTTCCGGATAATGATGGATAGGTCAAAATCCATCAATCCATGTAATTATTTTTGTTAAACAAAGAAACCCACAAACAAATTTTGCCTTTAAGAAAATATAGATATAGATGATATCATTAAAATGGAATATTATACAGTTTTTGTGGTAAGATTAAGTTTTCACAATTTTTAGACCAAAAAAAATGTAATTCAGGGGCAAGAAAAGGGGAGGGGGGGGGCAAACATTTAACAATCTAAATACACAATGAACTCCTTTAGTGACAATATTGATTTGAGAGATCATATTGATTTAAGGTCATGTTCAGAGAGAAAAAACTGAAGTTTAGGGGCACGAAAAGAGGTAGGGTAGGCGAAAAATATATAGCAGAAAAATGCTTCTCGAAAGTTAATGATGTTGGAAACTTGGACATCATCACATAGATATTTTTTTTGAACATAAAGAACTGTGGAAATTATAGCAGCGTGTGTAGCGCTGTTATCCTGATAACATCTGGTCATATATTTTAGCAATTCCCTATTATCTTTAGTACCAATGTACTTTTCTCAGTTTGAAAAAAAAACAGTAGAACACTATATGTAAAATTTTAGAATGATATATGTGAAATAGTAGAAGAAGATATGTGAAATAGTAGAAGAAGATATGTGAAATAGTACAATAAGGTATGCGAACTAGTAGAACAAGACTAACATTCGGAAAATACTAAACCAGACGCCTCAAGTTGACCCTACAACCTCTTGGGCTGCAAAGGGCTTCGGCGGTGGGCTCAGTATAAGAAGCCCAAAGTTGTGAAGTGGAAAAAACAGTAAACTACTTTCACTTTGAATGCAGGGGCACAAAACAGAAAAGGGGCAAATGTCACGTGACGGCTGTTAAAGAACAATGTATGTGATCATTTGAACGGGAACAGAGAGAAAAGTGCTGTAAATCATGGCCCTGATTTCTTACACTATTATACCAGCGATAACGAAGAATGAAAAATGATTAATTCAAGCTGTTGATATCATATCACTGCATGGAATCTATCAAATACTCCCTTACTAGTATTCCTCAATGCCCACCCCCCAACTCTATTTTTTTATACTCTCTTTTACTCATTTTGTTTTCTACTTAAAATATTTTAAAATTTCCCATAAACACCCCCAAACTACTTTGACTTCCGGTGATCTCTTTGGTAGCACGGACGTTTGGAGTTTAAATAACTTCCGTTTCTAGCATCAAAACTGAATCACTTCTGGCAAGCTAAGTCTGTGAATGTTTAATTTTTTTTTTTTTTTTTTTTTTGTTTCTTGTTTTGTTTGCTAACCGAGGCGTCTACCAGAAAAGTTCAATTGTCTCCCCGTTTTTTTTTTTCCTTTTTTTTTTCCAACATTTTTTTATTTTTTTTTTTTTTTTTTTTTTTTTTTTTGTTTCTTGTTGTGTCTGCTAACCGAGGCGTCTACCAGAAAAGTTCAATTGTCTCCTCGTGTTTTTTTTTCCTTCTGATTTTCCAACATCTTTCTTCAATCAAACGGCTCACACGCCGTGCCACGTACAGCGGCTTACACGCAGTAACACGTACAACGGTTTACACGCTGTGCCACGTACAACGTCTTACACGCAGTGCCACGTACAACGACTTACACGCAGTGCCACGTAGATTTTCCTTAAATATAAAACAAAGACTTTCTTTCCCCATTTTCAGCATAGCTTCCCTAAAAAATCAGAATGACTTTAGTCTGCCATTAATAGGTTAATCGGGTGATAATAGATGACTAGAACAGTGTTTATATATATATATAAATATATATATATAGTTTGATTGAGACCATGTATAGTTATGTTGTGGCCCTGTATAGTTTGATTGGGAGCCTCTATAGCTTCTTTGGGACCCAGTATAGTTTGGTTGGGACCTGTATAGCCCAGTTGGGACACTTTATCCTTTGGTTGGGACCAAGTATAGTTTGTTTCGGGCTATGTACAGTTGGGACCCTTTACAGCTTTTACGGACCCGATATAATTTTGGGACCCTATATAGTTTGTTGCAGCCTGTGCATAGTTTGGACCCTTCATATTATTTGAGGCCCTGTATAGTTTTGTTGGGAGCCGGTATAGTTTATTGGAGACTATATATGGTTGGGTTTGGACACTGTATAGGTTGTTGGGACCATGTATAGAATGTTGGGGATTATGTATAGTTTTGTTGGGACACTGTATAGTTTTTTGGGGACCCTGATTAGATTTTTGGGTGCTATGTATATTTTGGCTGGTAACTTGAATATTTTGGTTAGGACCCTGTCTAGCTTTAAATGGGGACCTGAATAGTTTGTATGGGAATACGTATATTTTGTTGGGGCCATGTATAGTTTGATGGAGACCCTGTGTACTTTGTGGTGACCCTGTATCTTTTGCTGGGGACAGTGTATAGTTTGTTGGGGACTATGTATAGTTTGATGGGGACTATGTATAGTTTTTTGGGGACTATGTATAGTTTGTTGTGGACTGTGTATAGTTTGTTGGGGACTATGTATAGTTTGCTGGCGACTATGTATAGTTTTTTGGGGACTGTGTATAGTTTGTTGAAGACTATGTATAGTTTGTTTGAGTTGTGTGATAAGGAGATGTGTTTGGGTTGTGTGATAAGGACTTGTGTTTGGGTTGTGTGATAAGGAGATGTGTTTGGGTTGTGTGATAAGTACATGTGTTTGGATTGTGTGATAAGGACATGTGTTTGGGTTGTGTGATAAGGACATCTGTTTGGGTTGTGTGATAAGGACATGTGTTTGGGTTGTGTGATAAGGACATGTGTTTGGGTTGTGTGATAAGGACATGTGTTTGGGTTGTGTGATAAGGACATGTGTTTGGGTTGTGTGATAAGGACATGTGTTTGGATTGTGTGATAAGGATATGTGTTTGGGTTGTGTGATAAGGACTTGTGTTTGGGTTGTGTGATAAGGAGATGTGTTTGGGTTGTGTGATAAGGACATGTGTTTGGGTTGTGTGATAAGGACATGTGTTTGGGTTGTGTGATAAGGACATGTGTTTGGGTTGTGTGATAAGGACATGTGTTTGGGTTGTGTGATAAGGACNCTTGTGTTGTACGAAATTATCTTTTGGCCTGGTGATGAAACACGGCACAGGGCGCCCTGACTGTTGTGGGGAATGGGAAACTTGTGTTGTACGAAATTATCTTTTGGCCTGGTGATGAAACACGGCACAGGGCGCCCTGACTGTTGTGGGGAATGGGAAACTTGTGTTGTACGAAATTATCTTTTGGCCTGGTGATGAAACACGGCACAGGGCGCCCTGACTGTTGTGGGGAATGGGAAACTTGTGTTGTACGAAATTATCTTTTGGCCTGGTGATGAAACACGGCACAGGGCGCCCTGACTGTTGTGGGGAATGGGAAACTTGTGTTGTACGAAATTATCTTTTGGCCTGGTGATGAAACACGGCACAGGGCGCCCTGACTGTTGTGGGGAATGGGAAACTTGTGTTGTACGAAATTATCTTTTGGCCTGGTGATGAAACACGGCACAGGGCGCCCTGACTGTTGTGGGGAATGGGAAACTTGTGTTGTACGAAATTATCTTTTGGCCTGGTGATGAAACACGGCACAGGGCGCCCTGACTGTTGTGGGGAATGGGAAACTTGTGTTGTACGAAATTATCTTTTGGCCTGGTGATGAAACACGGCACAGGGCGGGGTGGGGTGGGAAAGGAGGGGGGGGGGTGGGGGTTGCAAACTGGAAATCGTTCCAATTGGTGTGGTGCTACTCAATGAAGATTGGCCAGATAAGAAATGATGGCTTTACAATTTATTTCTCGTTAAATGGGAAATGTTATAGAAGAATTGGAACTTATTTAAGATGTCAAGATTTATTTAAAAGATGTTCAATGGAAACTATAAATAAAAATAATTTATAGCGTACCAAAAAAAGTATGTCGTTCTGATATAAATGATATCAACTAAATTGATGTTACTTTTTTGTTATATCAACTAAATTGATGTGTTAATGCTTGTTAACTGTTTTTTACATCAACTAACTTGACCCTCATCTCATCTAGCATGTGACCAGTACTATAGATGCGTGCGCAGCTAAATTAAGAGAATATGTTACTGTCTCATGAGGCGGTGCCATTGAGTTTGTTCAGGGCCATGATTGGCAACTTCCGTTTCCGGCTTTCAAATTCAAAGTCTTTCTGTTCATGAACGTCATTTCAGGTCGTGATAGAAAAGTAATATAGCCTCGACATCATGGTGTTGTTAGCACACACAAATGTTTTACCAATATATCATGTTGTTGTTAGAACACACAATTATTTGACAAAGATATCATGGTGTTGTTAAAACACACAAATATTTGATAAAGATATCACGACGTTGCTAGAACACAACGCTATTTGATCCAGTATATGGTGTTGTTAGAACACAAAAATATTTGCTCAAAGAATTCATGGTTTTGCTAGAGCACACAAATATTTGACCAAGACATTATGGTGTTGTTAGCACATAAATATTTGATCAAACATATCATGTTGCTTTGTATGATACAAAGCGTTCTTTGAACAACCAGGCCAAAACATCAATGATCAGAAACATGTTTAGTTATTTCAACCTTTCACAGCACTCACCAAGTTTTAACTAATTTGATCAAACTTTCGCTAGCTTCATTAACCTTTTCCTAGCGTCAGTAGCCTTTTAGTAGATTTATCTACTTTGCTCTAGCCTTTTTCGCGTGCCTGATCCATCTTTCAGCAGCCTCATTAAACAGAATGAAGCAACATCAGACGGATGTAGTCAACAGCAGACCGATAGAACCAACATCAGAAAGATGGAATCAACATCATACAAAGGGAAGCAACATTAAACAGATGGAAGCAACATTAGACAAATGGAATCAACATTAGGCAGATGGAACAGATGGAATCAACATTAGACCGATGGAGTCAACATTAGACAGATGGAAACAACATTAGACAGATGGAATCAACATTAGGCAGATGGAACAGATGGAATCAACATTAGACAGATGGAATCAACATTAGGCAGATGGAACAGATGGAATCAACATCAGGAAGATGGAATCAACATTAGGCAGATGGAACAGATGGAATCAACATTAGGCAGATGGAACAGATGGAATCAACATTAGACAGATGGAATCAACATTAGGCAGATGGAACAGATGGAATCAACATCAGACAGATGGAATCAACATTAGGCAGATGGAACAGATGGAATCAACATTAGACAGATGGAATCAACATTAGGCAGATGGAATAAACATTAGACAGATGGAACAGATGGAATCAACATTAGGCAGATGGAACAGATGGAATCAACATTAGACAGATGGAATCAACATTAGGCAGATGGAACAGATGGAATCAACATTAGGCAGATGGAACAGATGGAATCAACATTAGACAGATGGAATCAACATTAGACAGATGGAACAGATGGAATCAACATTAGGCAGATGGAACAGATGGAATCAACATTAGACAGATGGAATCAACATTAGACAGATGGAATCAACATTAGTCAGATGGAACAGATGGAATCAACATTAGACAGATGGAATCAACATTAGACAGATGGAATCAACATTAGGCAGATGGAACAGATGGAATCAACATCGATCTTATTTTTTTAATTTAATTTTTTTTTTACATTTGATATCCGCTTGGTTTCATAGTTTAATATTTTGTTTGACGAATCAAGTTATGTTATAGACTAGCCAATGAAGTTATGTTATAGACTAGCAAATCAAGTTATGTTATAGACTAGCCAATCAAGTTATGTTATAGACTAGCCAATCAAGTTATGTTATAGACTAGCCAATCAAGTTATGTTATAGACTAGCCAATCAAGTTATGTTATAGACTAGCCAATCAAGTTATGTTATAGACTACCCAATCAAGTTATGTTATAGACTACCCAATCAAGTTATGTTATAGACTACCCAATCAAGTTATGTTATAGACTACCCAATCAAGTTATGTTATAGACTACCCAATCAAGCTATGTTATAGACTACCCAATCAAGTAATGTTATAGACTAGCCAATCAAGTTATGTTATAGACTACCCAATCAAGTTATGTTATAGACTAGCCAATCAAGTTATGTTATAGACTACCCAATCAAGTTATGTTATAGACTACACAATCAAGTTATGTTATAGACTAGCCAATCAAGTTATGTTATAGACTACCCAATCAAGTTATGTTATAGACTAGCCAATCAAGTTATGTTATAGACTACCCAATCAAGTTATGTTATAGACTAGCCAATCAAGTTATGTTATAGACTACCCAATCAAGTTATGTTATAGACTAGCCAATCAAGTTATGTTATAGACTAGCCAATCAAGTTATGTTATAGACTACCCAATCAAGTTATGTTATAGACTAGCCAATCAAGTTATGTTATAGACTACCCAATCAAGTTATGTTATAGACTAGCCAATCAAGTTATGTTATAGACTAGCCAATCAAGTTATGTTATAGACTACCCAATCAAGTTATGTTATAGACTACCCAATCAAGTTATGTTATAGACTAGACAATCAAGTTATGTTATAGACTAGCCAATCAAGTTATGTTATAGACTAGCCAATCAAGTTATGTTATAGACTACCCAATCAAGTTATGTTATAGACTACCCAATCAAGTTATGTTATAGACTACCCAATCAAGATATGTTATAGACTAGCCAATCAAGTTATGTTATAGACTAGCCAATCAAGTTATGTTATAGACTAGCCAATCAAGTTATGTTATAGACTAGCCAATCAAGTTATGTTATAGACTACCCAATCAAGTTATGTTATAGACTACCCAATCAAGTTATGTTATAGACTACCCAATCAAGTTATGTTATAGACTACCCAATCAAGTTATGTTATAGACTACCCAATCAAGTTATGTTATAGACTACCCAATCAAGTTATGTTATAGACTACCCAATCAAGTTATGTTATAGACTACCCAATCAAGTTATGTTATAGACTACCCAATCAAGTTATGTTATAGACTACCCAATCAAGTTATGTTATAGACTACCCAATCAAGTTATGTTATAGACTACCCAATCAAGTTATGTTATAGACTACCCAATCAAGTTATGTTATAGACTACCCAATCAAGTTATGTTATAGACTACCCAATCAAGTTATGTTATAGACTACCCAATCAAGTTATGTTATAGACTACCCAATCAAGTTATGTTATAGACTACCCAATCAAGTTATGTTATAGACTACCCAATCAAGTTATGTTATAGACTACCCAATCAAGTTATGTTATAGACTACCCAATCAAGTTATGTTATAGACTACCCAATCAAGTTATGTTATAGACTACCCAATCAAGTTATGTTATAGACTACCCAATCAAGTTATGTTATAGACTACCCAATCAAGTTATGTTATAGACTACCCAATCAAGTTATGTTATAGACTACCCAATCAAGTTATGTTATAGACTAGCCAATCAAGTTATGTTATAGACTACCCAATCAAGTTATGTTATAGACTACCCAATCAAGTTATGTTATAGACTATCCAATCAAGTTATGTTATAGACTACCCAATCAAGTTATGTTATAGACTAGCCAATCAAGTTATGTTATAGACTACCCAATCAAGTTATGTTATAGACTAGCCAATCAAGTTATGTTATAGACTAGCCAATCAAGTTATGTTATAGACTACCCAATACCCCTGACTTTATATTTTAGACTAGCCTTTATACCTGGCTTGATATATAGACTAGTCAATATACCCGGCATTATATTATAGACTAGCCAATATACATGGCTTTTTATTATAGACTAGCCAATATACAGGGCTTTATATTATAGAGTAGCCAATATAAATGGCTTTATTTTATAGACAAGCCAATATACCCGGCTTTATATTATAGACTAGCCAATATGCATGGCTTTATATTATATATTGAATTAAAGTTGCAGCAACTAAAGTTTTGAAAAATCAATACAATATTTTGCAATTATTCACGGTTCTATCATACCATTACCTCTATCCCTGTCCTCTATCCCTCTACTCTATCCCTCTACTCTATTCCTCTACTCTATTCCTCCATTCTATTCCTCTAGATGATCCATCTCCTCTATCCCTCTCCTCTATCCCTCTCCTCTATCCATCTACTCTATCCCTCTACTCTATCCCTGTATTCTATTCCTCTACTCTATTCCTCTACTCTATTCATCTACTCTATTCTTCTACTATATCCCTCTACTCTATACCTCTACACTATACCTCTACTCTATACCTCTACTCTATCCATCTACTCTATCCGTCTACTCTATTCCTCAACTCTATTCCTCTACTCTATTCCTCTAGCTGATCGCTCTACTCTATCCCTCTACTCTATCCCTCTACTCTATTCCTCTACTCTATACCTCTACTCTATCCCTCTACTCTTTACTCTAATCTATCCCTCTACTCTATTCCTCTACTATATCCCTCTACTCTATCTCTCCACTGTATCCCTGTACTCTTTCCCTCCACCATTCCGTTCCCCTCCCAACACCTAAGGCGTGCACTATCCACCCGATCCCTCACCAGCTCCCTTTTTACCCCCCCCCCCCAACTTACTTTAACTTTCTAACGACATTGACCCTGATTAAAAACAATTGAATTGNCCCCTGTATCCCTGTACTCTTTCCCCCCACCATTCCGTTCCCCTCCCAACACCTAAGGCGTGCACTATCCCCCCGATCCCTCCCCAGCTCCCTTTTTACCCCCCCCCCCCAACTTACTTTAACTTTCTAACGACATTGACCCTGATTAAAAACAATTGAATTGATATTAATACTTGATTATATTTCATACATTTTTCTCAAAGTTCTGAATCTATGTTTTAAAAACTAAAGACGACACTTTTAAAAATAAAATATGATTCCCATTATATGAGAGAATGACGTCATTTGCAGAAAGCTGCTTGGACAGTCTCCAATGGAAGGGTCTTGTTTCTTTGTTCAGCAACCGAGTGACATGGTGGTTTTGTTGAACGCTGTCCGTTCAGATGCACACAGACAGTGTGGTGTACACAGACAGTGTGGTGCCTAACCACTGGTCACCTATAGCCAGTAGGTCAATGCCCTAACCACTGGTCACCTATAGCCAATATGTCAAAGCCCTAACCATTTCTCAACCTATAGCCAATAGGTCAATGGCCTAACCACTGGTCACCTATAGCCAATAGGTCAATGCCGTAACCACTGGTCACCTACAGCCAATAGGTCAATGCCCTAACCACTGGTCACCTATAGCCAATAAGTCAATGCCCTAACCACTGGTCACCTATAGCCAATAGGTCAATTCCCTAATCACTGATCACCTATAGCCAATGGGTCAATGCACTAACCACTGGTCACCTATAGCCAATCAGTCAATGTCCTAAACACTGGTCATCTATAGCCAATGAATCAAGGCCCTAACCACTGGCCACCTATAGCCAATAAGTCAATGCCCTAACCGCTTGTCACCTACAGCCAATAAGTCAATGCCCTAACCATTGGTCACCTATAGCCAATAGGTCAATGCCCTAACCATTTCTCACCTATAGCCAATAAGTCAATGGCCTAACCACTGGTCACCTACAGCCAATAAGTAAATGCCCTAACCACTGGTCACCTATAGCCAATAGGTCAATGCTTTAACCACTGGTCACCTACAGCCAATAAGTCAATGCAATAACCACTGGTCACCTATAGCCAATAGGTCAATGCCCTAACCATTTCTCAACCTATAGCCAATAGGTCAATGGCCTAACCACTGGTCACTTATAGACAATCAGTCAATGCCCTAACCACTGGTCACCTATAGCCAGCAGGTCAATGCCCTAACCACTGATCACCTATAGACAATAGGTCAATGCCCTAACCACTGGTCACCTAAAGCCAAGAGGTCGTAGCCTGCTATAATATAAGATTGGGTAAATCATCGGAAATGACATCAACTGTTTAAGTTACTCACCAAGAGTGTATCGTCCAATGAAGTGAAATGAATCAAGAATTGTAATTAAATGCGCTACAACAAGCTCCATCCTCTGAGTGAGTAGATATTCGTGGCCATGCCATGGTGGGGAATTTACGGGCTCGCTGCAGGCAGATTGGGTGTGCGAGAGGGAGCGAGGTGCTGTAAGGCGCTGGTGATTCGTGAGCAGAATTATGTATAGCGCATTGTGATAAGGGGTGCTCGATATCTGAGAATGGTGCTCAGTGTGGTGGGGTCTCGGTATGTGGCTATAGTGGTCAGTGTGGTGGGGTCTAGATTTGTGGCAATGGTGCTCAGTGTGGTGGGGTCAAGATATGTGGGAATAGTGGTCAGTGTGGTGGGGTCAAGATATGTGGGATAATGGTCAGTGTGGTATGGTCAAGATATGTGGATATAGTGCTCATTGTGGTGGGGTCTAGGTATCTGGGAATAGTGCTCAGTGTGGTGGAGTCTCGGGATGTGGCAATAGTGCTCAGTGTGGTGGGGTCAAAATATGTGGGAATATTGGTCAGTGTGGTAGGGTCAAGATATGTGGGAATAATAGTCAGCGTGGTGGGGTCAAGATATGTGGAAACAGTGCTCAGTGTGGTGGGGTCTCGTTATCTGGGAATAGTGCTCAGTGTGGTGGGGTCTCGGGATGTGGCAATAGTCCTCAGTGTGCTGGGTTCTCCATATGTGAAAATAGTGCTCAGTGTGGTGGAGTCTCGGTATGTGGCAATAGTGCTCAGTGTGGTGGGGTCTCGGTATGTGGCAATAGTGCTCAGTGTGGTGGGGTCTCGGGATGTGACAATAGTGCTCAGTGTGGTGGGGTCTCGGGATGTGACAATAGTGCTCAGTGTGGTGGGGTCTCGGGATGTGACAATAGTGCTCAGTGTGGTGGGGTCTCGGGATGTGGCAATAGTGCTCAGTGTGGTGGGGTCTCGGTATGTGGAAACAGTTCTCAGTGTGGTGGGGTCTCGGTATGTGGAAACAGTTCTCAGTGTGGTGGGGTCTAGATTTGTGGGAATAGTGGGCAGTGTGGTGGTGGGGGGGGTATAACATGTTGGGATAGCAAGAAATACGTTTGTTTTTTTTTTAAAATATATTTTAGGCGAATTGTTTGATTGTGATGACATGGGAGGGATCGTGGGCAAAGATCATGTGGACATGGCAATGATTGTTGGTATTAGGAAGTTATCATGTTGATGGTGGAATGAATGGGTGAATGTGGAAGTGATCTTTGGAATAGGAAAGTAATTCATTGATAGGAAAGTGATTGTTTGGATCGGGAAATGATTGTTGGGATAGTTTAAATGTTGTTGGATATGAAAATTGTTTTTGGGATGAGGAGATGATTGTTGGGTAAGAAAGTATTGTGTTGATGAGGAAATGATTGTTGGGTAAGAAAGTATTGTGTTGATGAGGAAATGATTGTTGGGTAAGAAAGTATTGTGAGGACGAGAAATTTATCACAGCAGATAATAAGTATGGACAGGCTGAATGTAGATGAGCCCCCGTGGTATATTGATTGCTTGTGATGGTAGGACGAGAGAATCTTTAACAAAGAATCACATAGATGATCTGATAGTTGTTTCTCTTACCTTTAAAGTAATGGCGTCAAGGTTGTTTGAAATATGAGTGGACAACAGGGGTGGACAACACTGTAAGCCAACACGGGTGGACAGCGCGGTAGGCCAACACGAGAGGACAACACATATAGACAACACGGTGAAAAACACGGGTGGACAACATAGGTGGACAGCATAGGTGGAAAACATAGGTGGACAATACGACTGGACGATTCTCGACCAGTGTGTCGCCTGCAGCGTGTCGGTGTTTCGGGCAAAAGTTAGCCACATAAGAAATCAAGATACATAGATATTAATCCAGATACATAGATATTAACACATATACATAGATATTAACATAGATACATAGATATTAATCCAGATACATAGATATTAATCCAGATACATAGATATTAACACATATAAATAGATATTGTAAGGAAACCTTGCCTACTCTCTGCTAACCTTCATCTATATCTGGCATTCACTAAGGAACAACTCAGGCGATAACATCTGATGATTATAGTCTTGTTCTTTATTGGGTTGACACTTCGCTTATACTTTCTCTCATCTCACACCTCTGACTGCCCTCTTCCTCTACCGTCGGAGCTCTCCTCCCTGTCTGCTCTCTGTCCAGCCGCGCTACCCCCTCAAACCTAACCGTCCCCTCTTGTAGGTCCACCAGCCAACCGAGGCATCTCTAGAGATTACTCCCCCTACCTTCTTAAGTCTTGATTTATCTGCTACGCGCCAAACACCTGGACTGAACTCTGCCGTGGGTTTTGCCCCTCATCCCTGCCCGCTGCATTCCTCGCCTTAATTTATTTGGTCAGTCTTCGACTGTGGGTTTACCCCGCTCCGTTGACGTCCATTGTGTTCCACATCTTAATTTATCTGCTACCCGCCAAACACCTGGACTGAACTCTGCCGTGGGTTTTGCCCCTCACCCTGTCCACCTGGACTGAGACTGAACTCTCTACAATATTAACATAGATACATAGATATTAATCCAGATACATAGATATTAACACATATACATAGATATTAACATAGATACATAGATATTAATCCAGATACATAGATATTAACACATATACATAGATATTAACATAGATACATAGATATTAACACAGATACATAGATATTGACAAAAAAATTTCTCTATGAAAACATTGCTTAACAAAACATCCATCCAGTCATCCAATAACATTCATTAATAATACCGAGTCAAATGTCTTATTGGACATAAATGTCAACTTTTTGTCCATAAATAAAGACACTTAAATCCCCAGAGTTTAATTATTGATGACATCATGGTTCATAAACATGGCTTGCCCTCGCACGGAAGTTTGGTGATATATCTGAGAACAGGAAGCTGGTTTTTTCCTGGACTTGCCCAAGTGACAAGATGAAAGTAATGTTTGGGAGTACAGTCAGACTGACAAGATGAAAGTATTGTTGGGCAGTACAGTGTGACTGACAAGATAAAAGTAATGTTGGGGAGTACAGTCAGACTTACAAGATAAAAGTAATGTTGGGGAGTACAGTGTGACTGACAAGATAAAAGTAATGTTGGGGAGTACAGTCAGACTTACAAGATAAAAGTAATGTTGTGGAGTGCAGTCAGACTGACAAGATAAAAGTAATGTTGGGGAGTGCAGTCAGACTTACAAGATAAAAGTAATGTTGGGGAGTACAGTCAGACTTACAAGATAAAAGTAATGTTGGGGAGTACAGTGTGACTGACAAGATAAAAGTAATGTTGGGGAGTGCAGTCAGACTGACAAGATGAAAGTAATGTTGGGGAGTACAGTCAGACTTACAAGATAAAAGTAAATTTTGGGGAGTGCAGTCAGACTTACAAGATAAAAGTAATGTTGGGGAGTGCAGTCAGACTTACAAGATAAAAGTAATGTTGGGGAGTACAGTCAGACTTACAAGATAAAAGTAATGTTGGGGAGTACAGTCAGACTTACAAGATAAAAGTAATGTTGGGGAGTGCAGTCAGACTTACAAGATAAAAGTAATGTTGGGGAGTACAGTCAGACTTAAAAGATAAAAGTAATGTTGGGGAGTACAGTCAGACTTACAAGATAAAAGTAATGTTGGGGAGTACAGTCAGACTTACAAGATAAAAGTAATGTTGGGGAGTGCAGTCAGACTTACAAGATAAAAGTAATGTTGGGGAGTACAGTCAGACTTACAGGATAAAATTAATGTTGGGGAGTACAGTCAGACTTACAAGATAAAAGTAATGTTGGGGAGTGCAGTCAGACTTACAAGATAAAAGTAATGTTGTGGAGTGCAGTCAAACTGACAAAATGAAAGTAATGTTGGGGAGTACAGTCAGATTGACAAAATGTCTTCCCGTGAAATCTGTAATAGCAAACCCAGTGTTCAACATAAGGAATGAAAGTTATTGTGGAATTCCAGCTTCTCAAGGTAAGAATAAAGAAACCAACCGAGTAACCTAACAGCTAATATGACGAGGGTGCCGAGTTATGAGATATTGCTCCAGTTGAGGAGACCATATCTGAAGTCTGTCTTGTGGATTGATTCCAGCTTAAGGATTAGAAAAACCCCAGGGACTGGTAATGAGGTCAAACGTAAGGATCTTACTTGATGACTCGACATTATTTTGAAACCTGTGATTAAGTCAGGGTGTGAAAAAGGGGGGGGGGCGTTGCATTTGAGTTGAGGTGTCAAAAATGGAGTTAGAGGTGGTTTAGGGAGCCATAGAGGGAGAAAACTAAAATAGTTGGGTCATTGGGAGCCTCGTGGCGTAGGGGAATCAGAGAAAAGTGCAATCTGATAATTTTTAGAAATCGAAGAAAACAGTTGAGTCTGATGATGTTGAATGTAAGAATCAATGTATACGTGCAAGTAAAACCTTACAAGTATAAATCAAACAGTGCGCATTTGTCAGACTGACCGAATCAGATGTTTGATTTGTCACAATACCATATAACATGCAAGATATGTCATTCTATTCATTCTTTGCCATGCTATTGATGGGACTCACAATCAGGTGGCTATTGATGGGACTCACAATCAGGTGGCTATTGATAGGACTCACAATCAGGTGGCTATTGATAGGACTCACAATCATGTGGCTATTGATAGGACTCACAATCAGGTGGCTATTGATAGGACTCACAATCAGGTGGCTATTGATAGGACTCACAATCATGTGGCTATTGATAGGACTCACAATCAGGTGGCTATTGATAGGACTCACAATCAGGTGGCTATTGATAGGACTCACAATCAGGTGGCTATTGATAGGACTCACAATCAGGTGGCTATTGATAGGACTCACAATCAGGTGGCTATTGATAGGACTCACAATCAGGTGGCTATTGATAGGACTCACAATCAGGTGGCTATTGATAGGACTCACAATCAGGTGGCTATTGATGGGACTCACAATCAGGTGGCTATTGATAGGACTCACAATCAGGTGGCTATTGATAGGACTCACAATCAGGTGGGTATTGATAGGACTCACAATCAGGTGGCTATTGATAGGACTCACAATCAGGTGCTATTGATGGGACTCACAATCAGGTGGCTATTGATGGGACTCACAATCAGGTGGCTATTGATAGGACTCACAATCAGGTGGCTATTGATGGGACTCACAATCAGGTGGCTATTGATAGGACTCACAATCAGGTGGCTATTGATTGGACTCACAATCAGGTGGCTATTGGTGGCACTCACAATCAGGTGGATATAAACGGGACTCGTTACCATTGGATGGCTATTGGATTGTGGCGACTACAAAATGCGTACAACCTACATCCTTCATGTGGGAACCAACTCTTGAGCCGTATTCCGTCTGTCATTGAACTCTATGCCATTCTTTACAGTCATGATGCACAATTGGTGTTTAGCTGTATTCAGGGCCGGACTTAGACTTACTGAGGCCCTAAGCTATACAAAGTCCAGAGGCTCTAAGCTATACAAAGTCCAAAAACCCTAAGCTATTCAAAGTCCATGGACCTTAAGCTATACAAAGTCCAGAGGCCCTAGCTATACAAAGTAAAGAGGCCCTAGCTCTACAAAGTCCAGAGGCCTTAAACTTTACAAAGTCAGGAGGCCCTAAGCTATACAAGTATTAGAGGCCCCCTCCCGTTTTAAATTACATCAGTTAGTCAAAGAAAAATGTCAAATATTATAGCCGTCAGATTGTAACGCTTTGCAATGGCATCAGTATACTTACTACTGAATGGTGTGCCCGAGTACAAGAACCATAACACAAGTTTTGTGCATAATGCCCTGACATTGTCATAGAGAACACTGACAAGCTACCCCCGGTCTTGTAACTTCTTTTTAAGCACATTGAGCTACTGTGTAATGTTACAAGAAAAGCCAAGTCCATGAGCCATTTGGAATCATCTAGTACAGGAACAACTTTTAGTCCGATTTTAAAATGGTTTTTACAATTATAATCAACAAACATATTTTTAAAAAAAAATGAGACTAGTCAGTAAGATACGACTGAAACCGTCGTAGTGGGTCACGTTATAAATGTGAGAATGGGGAAAACGCGCGGGCCGCATTAAGACTAAACTTTGCTGTCTTGTAGTGGGCCGGAAAATAATCGTCTTTTGGGGCGCAAAGGGCCCGTTGGCCGTGAGTTTGAGACCCCTGTCCTAGATTTTTTAAAAATGCACTCTTTTGTATATCTGTGTTCGCGATTGTTTTTTTATTTTAATTCCCTCCCATGTTTGAAAAAATAAATGCTTTTTGTTTGAGAGTTGTTCATATAAAGGTTGTGATGGCGTCATCAAACCCATCGGGACATAATTGATGTAACTATAATAGTTGGGCATTGTAGTTAAGCGAACTGGTGTTCTTAATAGGATTAAAGAGAAACGATTGGAGTTTGTGCCAAACTGAAACAACTATAACCAAGTTCACTGAACCGGAACATCGTCTGCTGCAGGCCAGTGGGTTCATGAATGGGTCTCATGACGTCACGATGTACTTTATTTGTTACAGCCATTAAAAACAAGGGGTTTGTGACCCTCAGGTTATTCATTAGTGACACATTAATAGGGCAGCATTAACACTCCGTCCATCCCAGGGTTCTCAAACACTTGATGGGGTCTGGATTGAAGTGGAAAATGTAGTTAGTCCTGACATATTAAAGACACCATCTAGCAAGTCATTAAGGACACCATCTACCAGCCTAGCAAGTCATTAAGGACACCATCTACCAGTCTAGCAAGTCATTAAGAACACCATCTACCGGTCTAGCAAGTCATTAAGGACACCATCTACCAGTCTAGCGAGTCATTAAGGACACCATCTACCAGTCTAGTCAGTCGTCTAGAATGAGCAAACTTCGACATATTTAAATTTATGAACCTTAAAAACATGTAACATCAAACTAGAATGGTAGCAACAAGTTTACAACACGATAAAATATGAGTGTGTGTCCCTGAGGTCAAGTTTATGTGACACACTAAAGTCAACAAAAGTTAATCCTTGGAATACGACGTAGTTTATGAGGACAAATCCTTCTAGTACAGTCTTCTGTCTGTTTCATTATAAAGACACGATTTTCTTACACTGACCAGTCCTTCTAGTACAGTATTCTGTCTGTTTGATTACAACGACCCAGTTTCTGACACTGACCAGTCCTTCTAGTACAGTCTTCTGTCTGTTTGATTACAACGACCCAGTTTCTGAAACTGACCACTCACTTTAACAACATATCATTCCACAACAGGTCCTGGAGTCTTACTCCTGTTCTCCTTTTGGTACATGAAAGTCTTGAATCCACTTGTCTTATATTTGACAGACATTTTAGAGTAACGCGCAGTACTGTACGAACCAATGTTATCTTTTATAAAATATTACATGTCAACAGAATGATTTTCCCAGCCTATCAATTAAGATGACATGAACATCTATCTTTTAGCATCTATTCGTACACACAATGAAAAGCTATCATAGTGGTCCTTTCTAACTCAGTGGTCCTGTCTATCTTAGTGGTCCTGTCTATCTTAGTGATCCTGTCAATCTTAGTGCTCCTGTCTATCTTAGTGGTCTAATTTTAGTGGTCCTGTCTATCTTAGTGGTCCTGTCTATCTTAGTGGCAAACATCTTGATCCTCCCTACCCCAGCTACGCCAATGATAATATCATTAAACCAATCAAATATTTTGAGAATCTTTGACAGGGACGCATTATTTATATTAATTTGCAGTGACGTATGTGTCAAGTAGTTATAACAGTGATAATCATCTTCATACATCACTATCATGTTACAACCTGTCATGACCATCTATGTATACCACTTTGATTTTATAACAGTGATGACCATCTGAATGCATCACTTTAACAATGATGACCATCTGAATGCCCCACTATCACAGTCTATCAATGATGACCATCTGAATGTCCCACTATCACAGTCTATCAATGATGTCCATCTGAATGTCCCACTATCACAGTCTATCAATGATGACCATCTGAATGTCCCACTATCACAGTCTATCAATGATGACCATCTGAATTTCCCACTATCACAGTCTATCAATGATGACCATCTGAATGTATCACTTTAACAATGATGACCATCTGAAAGTCCCACTATCACAGTCTATCAATGATGACCATCTGAATGCCCCACTATCACAGTTTATCAATGATGACCATCTGAATGTCCCACTATCACAGTCTATCAATGATGACCATCTGAATGCCCCACTATCACAGTCTATCAATGATGACCATCTGAATGTCCCACTATCACAGTCTATCAATGATGACCATCTGAATGTCCCACTATCACAGTCTATCAATGATGACCATCTGAATGTCCCACTATCACAGTCTATCAATGATGACCATCTGAATGCCCCACTATCACAGTCTATCAATGATGACCATCTGAATGCCCCACTATCACAGTCTATCAATGATGACCATCTAAAATACCACAATCACATTTTTACGCACCGTTACATTGTTTGTGAAAATTTAATAAATTTTAAGAATTGGTTCGTAGGATGAATGATATGAAAAAAAAGGACTGAAAATTACCAAAGGACAAAAAGAATATACAAAAAGAACTTCACCAAAGCTGGTGATATTAACAATATTCAATTTAGTTATACTATTCAATATATAGGGACTAAATAAGAAAAGAAATTCTAGAAATTAAGTCACCTGATAGCGTTTTTAAGAATAAATAGAACATGTTCGAACGCAAACAACCTTTTCACAATCAAGAGAGGTGTGGGTGAAAGGAGTAGAGCAGCACATTTAATCGTTAATCGTGGGGGGGGGACAAAATCACACAAAATAAAGGGGAGACAAACGCTTAAATTAGACAACCCATGCGTACACGCACATTAAAACAGTGATGTCCAACTGAATGCACCACT
Organism: Lymnaea stagnalis; assembly: GCA_964033795.1. Lineage (NCBI taxonomy): Eukaryota > Metazoa > Mollusca > Gastropoda > Lymnaeidae > Lymnaea > Lymnaea stagnalis. The sequence continues at coordinate 1,122,864 of CAXITT010000080.1, forward strand.
ATCACATTATAACAGTGGTGACTATCTGAATGCACCACTATCACATTATAACAGTGGTGACTATCTGAATGCACCACTATCACATTATAACATTGAATACCATCTAATCATAACACGTTTGCATTAACACAATGAAGACCAACTGAATGTACTGCTATCACATTATAACATTAATTACCATCTGAATGCACTGCTATCACATTATAACATTAATTACCATCTGAATGCACTGCTATCAAATTATAACATTAATTACCATCTGAATGCACTGCTATCAAATTATAACATTAACCACCATCTGAATGTACTGCTATCACATTATAACATTAATTACCATCTGAATGCACTGCTATCACATTATAACATTAATCACCATCTGAATGCACTGCTATCACATTATAACATTAATAACCATCTGAATGCTCTGCTATCACATTATAACATTAATCCCCATCTGAATGCACTACTATCACATTATAACATTTATCCCCATCTGAATGCACTGCTATCACATTATAACATTAATCGCCATCTGAATACACTGCTATCACATTATAACATTAATACCCATCTGAATGCACTGCTATCACATTATAACATTAATCCCCATCTGAATGCACTGCTATCACATTATAACATTAATCCCCATCTGAATGCACTGCTATCACATTATAACATTAATCCCCATCTGAATGCACTGCTATCACATTATAACATTAATCACCATCTGAATGCACTGCTATCTCGTTTCGGTCTCCTGAACATTTGGTGGTTTTACTCTCGTTAGTGTTTTATTCCATATTTTACCAGCCGTATTTTTGCATTAGTTGTATAACCCAAACACAGACAAAATGTATCTATGAAATGAATTTCTTTTCAAACATATTTGCATTTTTTGTGTATTGGGAAGGGGCCTAACCTTAAGGGGAGTTAGGGGAAGGAGCTACAATTAATTGAGAGCACCCTAAACTATTTACCTTCACATGCAGTAATTCAAATATCTTTAAGTTATTCGTTCGATTCAAATAATAGCTATTAAAATATAAAGCGATCAGTTCAAAGGTCACACTACATCACTGATTTAGGATATTCCATGTGAATTTTCAGAAGCGCTGTCAGGGGGAGACGGTGCCGCCCATAGCAAAACGAACGTTTGACCATATGAGTCTCACTCGTTGGATGGAGTGCTGCAAACCAGCGATGTTTTGGCAAGGTCAATAAGATGAGGTACAATGTGGAAAGGCCAGGCATGATTTAGATATAGACCATTGATTGATCATGGAGTGTAGTAAGAGCTGATAGCCAGGGCCGTGCACAGGCCGAGGCAGTCAAGTGAATCATTAGGGACCATGCGAGCATGGAGGCAATCAATTTGGGGGGGGGGGGGGGGGGGGGAATTTTATTTGTCATCAAACATGAATTCTTTGAGTAAGCCTTTTGGAAGCCTCCTCTTGCAGCCTTTCGATGTTGGAGAATTTGAAACGGATACATTTTCGTTGGCTCAATGGGAGAGACTGTTCAAGGTAGGACATATCTCTTTTCCATCAGAAATATTAAAGATGTTGGAAGCAGGCACAGGGCATTCTCCATTCCACTTTCGCACGGCAAATAAAACTTTTTCTAGGGATTGGCTTACATTTTAACCAGCATTTTTGGTCCATGTCAATAATTTGAGCAGCAATGTGGTAGAAATACTTTACTTGCAAAGGTAGCAGGTCATTTCATCGACAATCATTTCATCGAGCAATAAACTTCATCGACAAATACACGTCATCGGCAGACACACTTCATTGGCAGACACACTTGATTGGCAGACACACTTCATCAGCAGACACACTTCATCAGCAGACACACTTCATCAGCAGATACACTTCATCAGCAGAAACACTTCATCAGCAGACACACTTCATCAGCAGACACACTTCATCGGCAGACACACTTCATCAGCAGACACACTTCATCGACAGACACACTTCATCGACAGACACACTTCATCAGCAGACACACTTCATCAGCAGACATACTTCATCAGCAGACACACTTCATCAGCAGACACACTTCATCAGCAGACACACTTCATCAGCAGACACACTTCATCAGCAGACACACTTCATCAACAGACACACTTCATCGACAGACACACTTCATCGGCATACACACTTCATCGGCAGATACACTTCACCATCAAATACACTTTATCAGCAGATACACTTTATCAGCAGATACACTTCATCGGCAGACACACTTCATCGGCAGACACACTTCATCGGCAAATACACTTGATCGGCAAATACACTTTATCAGCAGATACACTTCATCGGCAGACATTTTCATGTACAGAAACTTCATCGACTTACGAAGCAGCGACTTAGACGAAATTAAAAAAATAATTTAGATTTTTTGGTCCATTCCATCAGATTCATTTGTCCATTCAATCAGATTCATTCATCAATTCAATCAGAGTGATTTGCCAAATCTATCAGATTCAGATTGAACATTTTAAACAATAAAAACATCATTAAAAAATTTGAATAATGCCAATACATTTTGTTTTTGTGTAGATGAAAATGATCAGCCAAACATTGACAATACAAGTGAACGTCATTTGAACCACATATCTTCTGACGATTTCAATTATTCTATCGGGGGTTTTGCGAGAGAAATCTAGATAAATCAGGAAAACAATTTGTAAGCCCTTTTTAGAAATATCAGTAAAACAGACTATAAAATGAAGAGAGAGCTATTTGGGACAGCACTATTCTACGAAAGGGATTTGTTATACGAGACAGAGATCTGTTATACGAGACAGAGATTTGTTTACAAACCTTTGATGTGTGTTTGTGTAGATTCCTTTTTAATCATTGTACATTTTACAATATTGTATCATCTTCAAAATTGTACCGGTACAAGTCATCATTATACTTGAAGTCAATAGATTTAATTTTATTTTATTTTTGATATTGTAATTCATGTTCAACTTAATCAAATGTATTAATGGTAATGAGCCCTAGTTTGGGGATCGCTTTCTTTCTTATTGTATTTAACACATGGTAACGTCTTTTGTTGTGTACTGTTTTAGAACGAGCCTTATACTTAAATAAAAGATTAATTTCTCCATACAGATAACAGTAAGTAATAGGACTGCGTTGGGGCAGTAAGCGTTGTTTAGCTCGTCGGCTCACTGACGAAACTTCCTGATGTACGTAGTCAATATGATGTAGACCCCCCACAAGTGTTAACTCCTCAATACGTCACTATCATAATTTCTGGAACAAGGATACGCGTATGCCAAAGTAGACGTTTCTTGTGGGTTCTATTTAGTCTCATTCCTCTAAAAAGAAGTGTTTAAATAATTGTTCTTGTAACACGACTACTCTGTCATGGCGTGGGATCTTATTTCTTATGCTGTGGGTTATGTCAGTAGTATGGTTACTTATGTTATGTTGATATTTCAGGATGCCGACTAAGGCTTCTTCATTCTTCCACTTATAATCCGGGCACGCAAATAAGAATACTGAATCCTGGTTAAACTTACAGTACTTTATTGAACACACTTTATATTGATAATATTAATAAATAATCCTTGCATGAATGTAATTTCACATATATATCTATAGTATTCCATCATTAAGAAAGACACGTCCTCACACTAAACTGTCAACTGTCTAATCACACAGCTCTCACGCTACTATTCTCTACTGCTCTGCGCTCAGCTCTCACTATCTCAGTCAACTCATACTTTATTACCAGCAAAGCGTGGAAAACAACCGCTCTGACAAAAACATAATTTTACTCTCCAAAAACGTGGAGTTCACATTTGTATCTCAAAATACAATCCATTGATTGTCTCTCTTCGTGGAAAAAACATGGTCAACACAATTCACTGTTCACTCATGCTACCTCTCTGTTTTCATGTGAAAACATAGTCCGTTACATGTCCGTAAATTGGCAAAAAATTATATGCTGAGATAATGATAATGTCTCTTACAGTCCCACATCTAACAATCAAATCAGTGTAACAACATTAACATTTCATCATTATGAGATACAGAGCCTTTTACTGTTAATATCACACATAATAGTGAATAATTTACCCTGGTAAAAATTAAAAAAATCACCAATGACAACCTCTTAAAATCTTTATGTATGATAATGTGAAGTGACATTGACATCTTAATGAATAATAAACACTGCAAAATGAATGTAACAACCTTAAATTTTGCATTAGAAAATTTACAATTGGTTAAAATCTGATATTCATTTACAAAATTGATATGTACAAGTGTCTTATCAAAAAATGGTTGAATCTGTATTTTAATGCTCTTCATGCTCAATTTAACCTTAATTTTATTGTCATTGTCTATGAAAAGTTGATAACCAAGAATGTAAACAGTTTAAAAAATAGTTCTGTGTAGACAATTACCATAATTGAAAAAAATTTTTGCTCTTAACAGCTAATAGTTGTTTTATTAGAAACTGTTATGCTAGGTTAGCTAAAATGGAATGTTAAGTATTTCTCCGCACTGAAGAAAATGACAATTGTGATCTGTTATCTCTTTGTCTATCTCTTTCCATAAAATTGTTATTTGTAGTTGTGTAATGTTCTTCTTGAAACTTGTTTTCTCTGTCTTTGATTTCATTATTGAATTTTTCAGCCTGTCTATATTGTTGATGAATATTTCTTGAATTTAGTCTAAAAATGTGTTTTGCCCTGTCTGATTTTTGTTCTGTATATGTTTTATTACGAATTCCTTTATAATGTTGTCTTGTTATGCTATGTGTTGGATTCATGTTAAAATGTCTTCCTCTTATCCCTTCTGTTATTAGATACTTAGTATTATTGCCTAGTTCTTTTATATTGCCAATAATTAATGGACACACTGGATTATCCATTACAACAGCTGTTACAGATCCTGTGATCCATGGACAATCAACTTTGATTCTAGCTTTCTGACATACTATTCTATTATTGTTGGTTAGGATAACTATGGCTTTTTCATTTGTGTAGTAGTTGTCATTTACTAATTTTCTGTCTACAATTATTGTTGTACAACCAGTGTCTCTGAGACATTTAACTACTTTATTGTTAACAATTGCTGGTGAAAATTTGAGTGTTCCATCAGTGTGATAAATACTAGCTGATGTTTCATGAGGTGTATTCTGATTGTGTGTACTATTTGTTTGATTGGTGTTGTGTCTCTGGTAATTACTTGGTTGATTTCTATATTGTTGTCTACTCCTATTTGTACTGTTGTATCTAATTGGACTAGTGTTGGGTGATGTTCTCTGATAGTATTGTTGTGAATGTCCTAAATCTCTATGTAATTTCCTACACTCATATTTTTTGTGACCTGGAATGCCACAGTAGAAACATTTGTTGTTGTTTGAATAATTAGTATATGGTGTCTGGTAATTGTTTTGATGACTTTTCTGAAATTTATTGTTTTGCCATCTGGCAGGTAGGCTGTGGTATCTTCTGTTTTGATATGTGTTTTGTTTTTGACTGTCCCTATCACTGGGTGTGTTTCTAATAGAAGCTAGTGTGCTGTTTCTATTATCTAGCTCTTCATTGGGGTGAGCATCTTTAAATGTTGTGATTGAGTCAACTAACTCACGCTCATTTTTAATCTTTCTCTCTTTAAGGAATGAAAATAAAGAGACTGATGCATTTCTTAATATTTTGTCTATGATAAACATATCCAGTAATGCTTTTGGATCATTTAGGTCAATTTCAGTTAATTCAAGCCATTTGACAAGATTGTCTCTAATATTGAATATGGTGGTGTTAGGGTCTACTTCTCTCTCTAGTCTTATGTTGTGGAAATTTTTTCTATAAATGTCTTCTGTGTTTCCATAGAACTTTAACAAAACTTTCTTTATATAGGTATAATTATTCTTTTGTTCTTCACTGAGTGAATTAATAATACTTAGGCTTTTCCCTGATAATCTGCTCAATAAAATATTAGCCCAAGTCTCTTCTCTATAATTGTAAGACTGACATATGCCTTCAAATTGTGACAGATAACTAATAATTTCTTCTTTATGTTCATTAAATTCTCTAAATTTAGGTTTGTATGCACTGTTGGTTTCCCTATTGCTTGTTGATGTAGTATGCTGTCCTGATTCTATCCTAGCTCTTTCTAGTTTTAGCTCTTCCTCTCTTATTTTCATATCTTGTTCCCTTAATTTAAGTTCTTCTATTTCCTTTTGTCCTTTTAATTTCATTTCTTCTATTTGTTTAAGATCGTTTCTCTCTAACATTCTAGCTTCTCGGTCTTTGTCTTTGTCTTGTCGGTCTTTGTCTTTGTCTTGTCGGTCTTTGTCTTCTTTCTGTCTTTGACTATCTCTCTCCTTGTCTCTTTCCTGTTTGTTCCGTATTTTGTCCATCTCCCTAGTTACGAAGTCAGTTAAATTCTCCTGCTTCAAACCAAGCTTCTCACCTACTTCTAATAATTCCAAGTACTCTGCCATTTTTTATGTGTAATGTGAGTAACTAAAATTATATTGTTATGTATCAGTATATCAGTTATCTCCTTATTCTTTGGTTATCAATTAAAATAGTTTACGATCTTTCATATATCTACATGTTAATGAATGTATACACAAATGCAAGTTGATACATGAATTATAAGTTATAAATAAGTGTAAGAAAAATTTAAAATAATTAAATTGTCTATTTTACAACATAAATACAGATATGTAGACGTTTACATGTACACAAATGAGACAACAAATACAAAAGTACTGTGTAGTTTATGGACCACAAGATAGTAGAAAATATGACAGTAGGTTGACAATATGTATAACAATGACAAGACAAATAGCACAAATATGACACGATCTACTAAAAAACAACAGTTATGACAATGTACAAACTAGACTTCACAGCTAACACAAAATTATCCTACAGTGTTATAAATAGGGCCAGAAGAAACCTTTACCGTTTTAATAAAAAAACTTCCCTAGGAAAGATAACACCGTGGATATTCCTAAAGTATACTCTAAAATTAAACTTATAATATACAGAAAAAGTAAAAAATTTACTTAATCTAATTAAGTATTCTATAAGTAGATTTTTAAAGTGTTAAATTATATACAATACATAATACATAATATACATAAATACCAAGTGAAAGTGTCCAAAAGAAATCCGTAGTTGGTCACCTCTGCTCCTCTGTGACGCTATGATCTCTGTGTAGTCGATAATCCTTCTATGTAGAAAGTGTACTTGGGTAAATACTCCAATGCAAAAGTTATATAATCCAATGAAAAAGTTACAACACAAACTGCTTCAGTAATCCAATGCAAGTACCTTGCGTAATAGAAGTAATAGTGTAATAATCCAATTGAAAATAGTGTACTTTCTCTTCTATTCAGTTGAACTTGTGAGTAATTAAAGAATTACTTTACTTGAATTGCGCACTAGGCTTTGTGCGGCTTGTATAAAGTGAAGATTATGCTGGGGAAATCTTACTTTCGATGTCTTGATACACACATCTCATCTGTAATAACGTCAGACTTCTGTTCCAGAACATTATACATCGCTTACAGTAAATCTTTGCTACAGTTGTAGATAACTTGAAAATTTTCCTTTATGCTGATTGTTCAGTCTATTATTATTTACCTCTTTGTAGTTATTCTAAAATAGATTTCGTGCTTCTGTGTTTCTCCAACTGGGTGTGTTCACTCCGTTAAGTAGGTTAAATAGTTGCCGTGTACCAGTTGGCTTTGAACTCTGAACTCTTGAGACTGTGACTGACCTCAATTGTCGGCTAGCTCTGTGTGTAGTGAACTCGTCTCGGACTTGATTGATACACGGTCGTAATGGCGTTCGCTGTATTCTTCCGCTCGAATTTTAAAATATATCGTTGTTACTCAATGTTCTGTAACACATTTCTGACACTTCTTTACAATATTTGTAACGCATCATCGTTACACCGCTTCTGACACCATTTGTAACACGACTACTCTGTCATGGCGTGGGATCTTATTTCTTATGCTGTGGGTTATGTCAGTAGTATGGTTACTTATGTTATGTTGATATTTCAGGATGCCGACTAAGGCTTCTTCATTCTTCCACTTATAATCCGGGCACGCAAATAAGAATA
>CAXITT010000080.1:1132645-1142645 GCA_964033795.1 Lymnaea stagnalis
CGACAGCACTAACTGCCACCGACAGCACCAACTGCCACCGGCAGCAATAACTTCCATCGACAGCACTAACTGCCACCGACAGCACTAACTGCCACCGACAGCACCAACTGCCACCGGCAGCAATAACTTCCATCGACAGCACTAACTGCCACCGACAGCACTAACTGCCACCGACAGCACCAACTGCCACCGGCAGCAATAACTTCCACTGACAGCACTAACTGCCACCGGCAGCACTAACTGCCACCGACAGCACCAACTGCCACTGGCAGCACTAACTGCCATAGACAGCACTAACTGCCACCGACAGCACTAACTACCATCGACAGCACTAACTGCCACCGACAGCACTAACTGCCATCGACAACACTAACTGCCATCGACAACAGTGACGCAATCAATATAAGCTGTAGTTGCCCCAGGACACCCCGGAAATGGCAGCAGAATAATTACATCAGAGGATTGAGACCATCACCCCCATGTACCCACCCCGCGGCATGAACTTCATTTGGGAATGTTGACTTTTGCTCCAGATATTTACTGCAAAATGGTGCTTTTTTCTAGTGATGATGGATATAAAAAATGTATCTCTAATAAATGAAAGCCATCTTAATAGAGCTGTAGATATCCAACATCAAGATACATGAATCAGGACGATCTACTGGTGAGAGAGCCAAGACTAGTGTGACCTTATTTCACTCTTAAAAATGAGGGCAGAAATGTCATTGTAACAGCTCTATATGCACATTGTTTCATTATTGACATATTAAGGGGATGATTTTTGGGCGTTCGCAAGAGAACACTGAGGAAGAAAAGAGAAAGAATAAGTATAAATCATTCAGGTTGGTTAGAAGTGAAGACTTGTGAATGAAGGAGATCATACTTGTCATTAGAGGCCGACCGAAAGTGATTTTTTTGATTTTGGCCGAAACCAAAACCAGACCGAAAGTTAAAAATGACTTAACGAGAAATTTGGCCGTAACCGAAGCCGAAAGAATTAGATATTTTGAAATTTGTGCACGCATACGTTCTCCATACTTCGGAAAATGATGGGGGAAAGTATGGAAATGTTTATTATATTTATTAAAAAAGTGAGATGGTCGTAAATTTTAAGATATTAACATCCAAAGAATACTTTGGCTTTTAACATATGAATTAAAAAGTAATTTATTTTTTTTAATACATATTTCAAAGTAGTATGATCAGAGAAAAAATGATTAAAGGGGGGGGGGATCATGCAATATAATTATTACGCTACCTATCCATATTTGGCAAAGATCGAAAGCTTAGCCTATGCAACTATGCATGTTTTATAGGAATGGTTCACTTAAACGTCCAGACGTAAGTACTTGAAGGAACTATTTGTTCCGCTAAACCAAACTATTTCTTTAAATCACGCTTTTTCATTGGTCGACATTTACATTGTTCGTTTATCCGCAATTATTATTTATCTGGTAGTTTTATATTTGACCCAGGTCAAACAAAAGTGGAAGGAATTTTGAGTTAAGCTTAGTATGATGATACAGTAGCAGACATGGAACTCCCAATTTAGTGAACACACTGTACAATATAATTTTATACAGAATTTTTCGCATCCAATGTCTAATAAAGGTCTTAAAGTAGATGACTGAAGTTTATATATTTATATACTGTGCATTACTACAAATAAATTTATCCGTCATTGCAACTCTGATAGACGAAGATATGGTGGGAAAGGGGAAATTGAGGATGCCCCCCCCCCCCGCTGAAGTCACGGGACAAAAGTTGGGGGGGGGTTTGGAGAGGAGGTTGAGTCCAAAATATTTTTTATAATATATTCAAAGCGAAGGATTTATATACTGTGCATTACTACAAATAAATTTATCCGTCATTGCAACTCTGATAGACGAAGATATGGTGGGAAAGGGGAAATTGAGGATGCCCCCCCCCCCGCTGAAGTCACGGGACAAAAGTTGGGGTGGGGTTTGGAGAGGAGGTTGAGTCCAAAATATTTTTTATAATATATTCAAAGCGAAGGGATGCGCGTTTCGTATATCTAAATATAGATTTGTATCATTCTGGACTTAACCGTAATGCTTGGGAAAATTGAGGTTACAATTACCTAGATTTTTTTTTTTACATAAATGATTTATAATTTAAACATTTTTTTTTAATGTTTAACTTATTTTAAGCTATCATTCCAAAATGGCTGCAGTACACAGAAATGTCTCGTAACGTTTACAAAAAATTAATAATCTATATATTGCAAAATGTGACTTTGCGCCATGAATTAATATAATCCCCATTTGAATGAAGAAATACGTTCACATCTCATGGGCCACACCATTTGAAGTTGATTAGACAATGAGTCATCCATAGATAAAGTTGATTAGACAATGAGTCATCCATATATAAAGTTGATTAGACAATGAGTCATCCATATATAAAGTTGATTAGACAATGAGTCATCCATATATAAAGTTGATTAGACAATGGGACATCCATATATAAAGTTGATTAGACAATGAGTCATCCATATATAAAGTTGATTAGACAATGAGTCATCTATATATAAAGTTGATTAGAAAATGAGTCATCCATATATAAAGTTGATTAGACAATGGGTCATCCATATATAAAGTTGATTAGACAATGAGTCATCCATATATAAAGTTGATTAGACAATGGGACATCCATATCTAACGTTGACTAGACAATGGGACATCCATATATAAAGTTGAACTGACAATGGGACATCCATATTTAACGTTGACTAGACAATGGGAATGAGACATCCATATATAAAGTTGATTAGACAATGAGTCATCCATATATAAAGTTGATTAGACAATGGGACATCCATATATAAAGTTGATTAGACAATGAGTCATCCATATATAAAGTTGATTAGACTATGAGATATCCATATATAAAGTTGATTAGACTATGAGACATCCATATATAAAGTTGATTAGACAATGAGTCATCCATATATAAAGTTGATTAGACAATGGGACATCCATATATAAAGTTGATTAGAAAATGAGTCATCCATATATAAAATTGATTAGACAATGAGTTATCCATATATAAAGTTGATTAGACAATGGGACATCCATATATAAAGTTGATTAGACAATGAGACATCCATATATAAAGTTGATTAGACAATGGGACATCCATATATAACGTTGATTAGACAATGGGACATCCATATATAAAGTTGATTAGACAATGGGACATCCATATCTAACGTTGACTAGACAATGGGACATCCATATATAAAGTTGAACTGACAATGGGACATCCATATTTAACGTTGACTAGACAATGGGACATACATATATAAAGTTGATTAGACAATGAGTCATCCATATATAAAGTTGATTAGACAATGAGTCATCCATATATAAAGTTGATTAGACAATGGGACATCCATATATAAAGTTGATTAGACAATGAGTCATCCATATATAAAGTTGATTAGACAATGAGTCATCCATATATAAAGTTGATTAGACAATGAGTCATCCATATATAAAGTTGATTAGACAATGAGACATCCATATATAAAGTTGATTAGACTATGAGACATCCATATATAAAGTTGATTAGACAATGAGTCATCCATATATAAAGTTGATTAGACAATGGGACATCCATATATAAAGTTGATTAGACAATGAGTCATCCATATATAAAGTTGATTAGACAATGGGACATCCATATCTAACGTTGACTAGACAATGGGACATCCATATATAAAGTTGAACTGACAATGGGACATCCATATTTAACGTTGACTAGACAATGGGACATACATATATAAAGTTGATTTGACAATGGGACATCCATATATTATATATCAATATATCAATAATGTATGTGATGTGCTAGTGAGAACCTCTTACTCCACATGTAACAAGTTCAAAGAGAGCCGACCGACAGACTAGATCTGTGTCATGCTCATTTGAAACGAATTATGGCGTTATGATTAGTTCTGTAAAAAGTGTGAAAGTGCAGACGAGTCGCAACGTAAAGGTACAGGATTGGTACGTAAATGTCTTAATATTATTGACAAATCAGTCATTGGTATAGTTGAATGAAGATCGAATGTTAACTTACATTAAGAGTTTGTTTGCATCATGAATTAAATGGAATTAAAAACACGCTGCACTCGAATCACGTGATAAACTTTTTTATAACAGAAATGTTTGATTGCTTGATTTCTTTCAATTATGCCAAAAGATCAACATATTTAAAAATCTGAGTAAATCCGTATTTTGATAATCAAATACCTTAATTTTAAGACTCAGAAAAAGTATGTTATTTCTATTTTGTACCGTACCTAGCCAAACATTTACATGACTGAATGTCCCAGTTTGTCTGTACCGTACCTAGCCAAACATTTATATGACTGAATGTCCCAGTTTGTCTGTACAGTACTTAGCCAATCATTTACATGACTGAAATGGGAGGTACAACTTCAGGCCTTCACACTCATTTAAAGTCTGCACATTCCAATCACTCCTTGGACGTATTTCTAAGGCCAGAATGCGAACAGATGCGAAAACTTATCTTGGATATTGGACATCTTGGATCTAAGCATGATGAACTTGAATATACACTGCCGATTAAGAGACACTTAGAAATTTAAATACAAAAGAAACTTCAGGCTCAGGATAATACTTGCAGACCAACGGATGGAGACATTGATACATTGGTAACAATAGAGATGGCTTTATTTGAGAATGGCGGTTCAAGAGGAAAATATCTAGAAATTGCGTACGATAGCCTGAGGTCTATTCCTCAGACCAGTGTTGAGTCAGAGCGGGTGATCTCGTCATAAGGTTACTTTTGTAACCATTGGCGGTCAAAGTTAAAGTGACCAAACATTAGGCACGTTGTCATGTTTACGCTCTTAGTAATCTATATTTGACCAAAGATTAAAGCAACACAATTTTGTTGTTGTTGTAATAGTTGATTCAGAGAAGGTAATAATATTATTTTTATTTGTTTGATTAAAGTCTGAAGTTAAACATTTGTGTTATTGTTAAAAGCTTATTAAAAATCAAGATGTTATTTTTTCCTGAATGTTTAGTTCGTTGATAAATCCTCACCTCTAATCTCAACTAAAAATTCTCTAAATATCGAAAATATCGGAATTCCGGTATTCGTAAACTTCAATATCGAAAATACCGGTTTTGGCAAAAGGGACCGGTTTTGCGCCCCCTAGATGCTATTAGCCAACTTGACAATGTTACATTGCTGCAATATTGCTTTGGAAGAGAAATGTTTGACTTACAAGTAGCCTTTCTATTTTATTGATCTGATACCAAAATTACTGATAGAGACGATGGGAGGGTGTTGTGAGGAGGTATGGGTGGGGTGGGTGGTGTGGGTGGGTGGGTGGTGTGGTGTGGTGTGGGGTGGTGCGCTGGCATGTCTATGGCATGAGCTGACACAAACAGAAGATAATTAAATGGCGAGAGAATCTAAGACTGAAAAGAAACAGAGAGAGAGAGAGAGAGGAGAAAAATAGACATTTAAAGACATGGGAGAGACAGAATGAGACATAGATATTTGAAGTCTGGGGAAAGAGAGAGACATATACATTTAAAGACAGGGAAGAGAGAGAGAGTATTAGATATTTGAAGACAGGGGGGGGGATACATACAGATTTCAGGACAGGAGAGAGAGACATAGACATTTAAAGACAGGGGAGAGAGAGTGAGACATAGATAGTTGAAGACAGGGGTAAGAGAAACATGGACATTTAAAGACATGGGAGAGAGAGGGAGACATAGCCATTTAAAGTCAGGGGAGAGAGAGACACAGACATTTAAAGACATGGGAGAGAGAGAGAGAAATAGACATTTAAAGACAGGGGAGAAAGAGAGACATGGACAAAGGCATAGTTTCACACAACACCCCATGAGAGATTTTGAGAGGGTATGAGAAAAAAGATATATATATAGAGAGAGGGAGAGAGGCACAGACAGAGAGATAGAGAGAGTTGGAGACACCGAAAGAGTTGGAGACCAAGAGAGAGAGAGAGAGAGAGAGAGAGTTAGTGACACAGAGAGAGAGAGAGAGAAATTATGAGAGATTTGGGGATACTGAGGAGATATATATATTTGGAGACTCAGAGCGAGAGAGTTTAAGACACAGGGAGGGAGGGAGAGTGTGTTGGAGCCACCTAGAGAGAGATAAGAGATACATAGAAGAGTGACAGAGTTGGCAACACATGGAGAGAGAGAGAGAGAGAGAGAGAGAGAGAGATAAGAGGTACATAGAAGAGTGACAGAGTTGGCGACACATGGAGAGAGAAATGGAGACATGGACACAGAGAGACATTTAAAGACAGAGAGAGACAAAGAGAGAGAGAGAGGGAGAGAGAAATGGAGACAGGCACACAGAAAGACATTTAAAGACAGAGAGAGACAAAGAGAGAGAGGGAGAGAGAAGTGGAGACAGGCACACAGAGAGACATTTAAAGACAGAGAGAGACAAAGAGAGAGAGAGAGTAAGAGAGATAAGGAGGTCCAGATGTAAATATGACCAAACATTTTATATGTCGTCCATTTTCATCAACCGCACAATGACCTACTCACAATGACCTACTCACAATGACCTACTCACAATGACCTACTCACAATGACCTACTCACAATGACCTATTCATAATGACCTATTCACAATGACCTACTCACAATGACCTACTCACAATGACCTACTCACAATGACCTACTCACAATGACCTACTCCCAATGACCTACTCACAATGACCTACTCACAATGACCTACTCACAATGACTTACACACACAATGATCTACACAATGACTTACACACAACGACCTATACACAATGACCTACTCTCAATGACCTATTCACAATGATCTACACACAATGACCTACACACAATGACCTACACACAATGACCTACATACAATGACCTACACACAATGACCTAACACGATGACCTACACATAATGACCTATACAAAAGGACCTACACACAATGACCTAAACAATTTGATATACCAGAATGACCTAGTATCTGTATTTTGTACGAAGGTAGGCTTTCGTTAGCCAACGATTGTAATGAATTGAGTCAGTAAGTTATCAATAATACACAAGTGACATCTTGCCAATGGCTATAATACGAGATGTTTAATGACACACAAGTGACATCTTGCCAATGGCTATAATACGAGATGTTTAATGACACACAAGTGACATCTTGCCAATGGCTATTGCTAAGGATTTGACTGTATATTGTGATTGCGTGTTGTTAAGAGAGTATTTGGGTAGATTTTGTTATTAAATGTTTGATATTTTGTGACGTATTGTGCGAAAGGGGGATATGACGTATTATTTTTGGGGTGAGTAGTCTTGGTCTTTTAAGCAATGGAAGCGAAGATTGGATTTGTTCATAAAGATATTTTATTATAAGAATATATGGTTTTTATAATTATAAAAACCACTAGACAACGAAGCCATCGAACCTTTGGCTAGAACCTGGTCCGTAACAGGTATACTACGAGATGTTTAACGAGACACACGTGACATCTTGCCAATGGCTTTAATACGAGATGTTTAATGAAACACAAGTGACATCTTGCCAATGGCTTTAATACGAGATGTTTAATGAAACACACGTGACATCTTGCCAATGGCTTTAATACGTGATGTTTAATGAAACCCAAGTGACATCTTGCCAATGGCTTTAATTCGAGATGTTTAATGAAACACAAGTGACATCTTGCCAATGGCTTTAATACGAGATGTTTAATGAAACACAAGTGACATCTTGCCAATGGCTTTAATACGAGATGTTTAATGAAACACAAGTGACATCATGCCAATGGCTTGAATACGAGATGTTTAATGATAAACAAGTGACATCTTACCAATGTCTATAATACCAGATGTCTTATATATCAATGACGTTTTCATTGATCATCGACTTACATATTTCGATAGAGGACAGTTGATATGTTCTAATGTAATGTCTGTGTTGTAGCATTATTGCAATGTCGTAATACATTTGCTACTTTGTAGCACAATAGACGTGACGTAGAAAAACTAACGTTTTGGAGTGCAAAAAATATGTGTATTTGTAAATTTGCTGTCGGTACAAAACTTTTTTTTACTACAATTATTATTGCTGTTCTTTTGCACAAATATTATTGCAGTGTCGTATCACAATTATTATTGATGTGTTGTAGATCCAGTTTTATGTGGCTTAATAAAGTATACTTCAGATTTTTCAAAGTTACTGACATTATAGCAACCAGATTGGCCTTGGAGCCATAATGGTCAACTCATTGACCGTGTTCATATGAGCCATAATGGTCAACTCATTGATCGTTGGCCTAGGAGCCATAATGGTCAACTCATTGATCGTGGGCCTAGGAGCCATAATGGTCAACTCATTGACCGTGGGCATATGAGCCATAATGGTCAACTCATTGATCGTTGGCCTAGGAGCCATAATGGTCAACTCATTGATCGTGGGCCTAGGAGCCATAATGGTCAACTCATTGATCGTGGGCATAGGAGCCATAATGGTCAACTCATTGATCGTGGGCCTAGGAGCCATAATGGTCAGCTCATTGATCGTGGACCTAGGAGCCATAATGGTCAACTCATTGATCGTGGGCCTAGGAGCCATAATGGTCAACTCATTGATCGTGGGCCTTGGCGCCATAATGGTCAACTCATTGATCGTGGGCCTAGGAGCCATAATTGTCAACTCATTGATCGTGGGCCCTCTCTCAAGATCTAACAGAAGATTTCACACACGTCCACACACCTGGTAGTCGACAAATTACCCAGACAAAAACTGTCATAAAAACATTTTAATATTAAGTGTTGACCTTTACAAAATTGTTCTTTGATTTTGACGTCAGTACCCCCATCACACAGACCTTGCTTGAAAAAATTTCATGATGATATTAAAGTGATTTTGTTTTCAGAGTCATTAAAAATTATTTTTTTGGTCAACACCAGAAGCAGATGTTTCAATCTATTTACTTATATCATTTCACACACAAAAATCAAGCAAATTTAAAAAAGCACTGTCTAGTTAAAGCTAACTTTAATACTTTCATAGTATAAGACTTAGTCAAAAAGTGAGGCTTAATTCCAAAATAAGGCTGACTTTCATATTAAGTCTGACATTCAAACTAAGCTTCCAAACTACTGATGACTCTCCAACTGAGCTGAAATTGAAAACTAATGCTGACTTTCATACTAAGGCTGACTTCCCAAACTAAGGCTGACTCTCAAACTAAGGCTGAATTTCATGCTAAGGCTGACTTCCCAAACTAAGGCTGACTTTCATGCTAAGGCTGACTTCCCAAACTAAGGCTAACTCTCAAACAAAGGCTGATTTTTATACTAAGGCTGACTTCCCAAACTAGGGCTGACTCTCAAACTAAGGCTGACTTTCATGCTAAGGCTGACTTCCCAAACTAAGGCTAACTCTCAAACAAAGGCTGATTTTTATACTAAGGCTGACTTCCCAAACTAAGGCTGACTCTCAAACTAAGGCTGACTTTCATACTAAGGCTGACTTTCATACTAAGGCTGACTTCCCAAAATAAGGCTGACTCTCAAACTAAGGCTGACTTTCATACTAAGGCTGACTTTCATAATAAGGCTGACTCTCAAACTAAGGCTGACTTTCATGCTAAGGCTGACTTCCCAAACTAAGGCTGACTTTCATACTAAGGCTGACTTCCCAAACTAAGGCTGACTTTCATGCTAAGGCTGACTTCCCAAACTAACGCTGACTCTCAAACTAAGGCTGACTTTCATACTAAGGCTGACTTCCCAAACTAAGGCTGACTCTCAAACTAAGGCTGACTTTCATGCTAAGGCTGACTTTCCAAACTAAGGCTGACTCTCAAACTAAGGCTGACTTTCATACTAAGGCTGACTTCCCAAACTAAGGCTGCCTCTCAAACTAAGGCTGACTCTCAAACTAAGGCTGACTTTCATGCTAAGGCTGACTT
>CAXITT010000080.1:1145145-1180972 GCA_964033795.1 Lymnaea stagnalis
TATATATATATATATATATATATATATATATATATATATATATATATATATATATATACATATATATATATATATATATATATATATATATATAACTAGGGAGGAATGGGAATATAACTAGTGAGGAATTTTAATACATAACTAGGGAGTAATCTGAATATATAACTAGGGAGGGATCTCAATATATAACTAAGGAGGGTTCTGAATATATAACTAATGAGGGATCTGAATAAATAACTAAGGAGAGATCTGTATATATAACTAGGGAGAGATCTGAATATATAACTAGGGAGAGATCTGAATATATAACTAGGGAGTGATCTGAATATATAACTAGGGAGAGATCTGAATATATAACTAGGGAGAGATCTGAATATATAACTAGGGAGAGATCTGAGTATATGTATTGGTTCCTATAAAGATTTATATAAAGAGAAGTGGTATAAGTGTGCATGTTCAATGAACAAGAATTACTATCATGAAATTGTTCAACTGAAATAACTAAAGTAGTCAAAGGAAATTCAATCCATCCCTCCCTGCAGCGCTACAGCCCATGTAGGTTTAGGGCCTGCCTCACTACTTCCTTCCACTCAGACCTAACTAATGCATTTCTTTTCCATTCTTGGCTTCCCAGCTGCTGTAGATCTTCTCCCACATCATCCAACTATCTAAGCCTAGGTCTGTCTTTGAGCCATTTTCCGCTTGGTTTTTGGTGATGTACCTTCTTCACCCCTGTGTCATTTGGCATTCTCTCTAAGTGTCCTGCCCAACCTTTTTTATTTCTGCTACTATCGAAGGATCCTGATTTAGTCTATACAACTCCTGGTTGGTTCGTATTCTCCATCCATATTCATCCTTTGTGGGTCCTTCTCCTATGCCCAACAACAGGTCTGATTACAGTTTTATAAATAGTTTTCTTTGTTTTTCTTGTGATGTTTTTACTTTGAGTATTTGCTGACCTGTTTCCGGCTGATATTCTTTCTTTATTTCCGTTAGTAGATTCGTTCCTTTCTTTAAATAAAGACCTAGGTATTTGAATTGATTTACTTTTTCAGAAGTCTGGTTTCTAATTTTAATGGCTTCTGTCTGTTCTTCTCCTATCATAGTCATGGTAATTATTTTTTGGTTGTTAACTTCCCACCCTGCTTGTAGTGATACGTTTTCTAATTCAGTACGGCTTTTGATATGTCTTTACTATTTTTCCTTAACAGTGCTATGTCATTAGCATATGCAGGATACAGAAGGGGTTGATTGTCGAGAGTGCCCATTGGTTGGGGGTCTTGGGTTTCCCTCAGAAAGTGTCCTGTTATTGTTCCTCAGGTGTCAATATGTATGCTTCTTATAACTCTCTCTAATAAGATAAGATAAGATAAGATTCTTTTATTGATCCAAACAAATGGAATTTTTTTTTTCGATTGCATTGTACATTTTCGGTACATAAATACAACAATTTGAGCACAAGACATCTACATTAAATTACTTCACTAGTGAAAAAAACAGCCATTCAGTGAATTCTCTTAGCCCATCTGGGACTTAGTTTTCATTTAGATTTGTGAAAATGGGTACATGTTAGCATACAAGACAGTGAGTCTTCTTGACTTAGGCCTCGTCTAATCTGAAATTCCCTTTCATATTCTCCCTTATTATCGTCACACAATCCCTTATGATCATCAGAATAACCCTTGTTAGCGTTTTCAAACGATTTTATTAGTAGTTATTTGTGACAAAAGTTGTCGTGATGGCAGAAATTATTATTAAGATTAACATTGTTAACATTTTGTATATTCCAGTAAATTTTATAAAAATTGAGTAACTTACAACCAAAGATATATATTTACCTAGAAGAGTTTTATTTATTTTATTGAATTATGTGAATTAAGATTTGTTGTTCATTTTCGAAAGAAACCTTTGTTAATAAGACTTAATGTTTTGTGTTTTTAAATTCAGATGTAAATAACAGTAAATTCGAAGTTATGTCTAGATTCTAAATTTGATAACTTTACAACGTTGACTACTTCGGTAGTCTTCAATGCTTGGCGTTGTGGGCTCTTGTATTCCTTGGTTGTTATTTGTCTGCCCTTGATAGTCCTGACCTGTCCCAGACCACTGTGTACCGTTTAACAGCATGGTGTTGGCCCAGGAAGAAATCGTCCCGTTGGATATGGTCCACGTAGCATTAGCCGCATACGACATGAACCATTCAAAGAAGTTAGAATTCCTTTTTGGTGACTTCGTAGTCGTAGAACTTGGTGGAGGTGAGGCTGGTGAGAAAATGAATTCACTGTTAAATATTTTCTTAATTTCTGAAACTGTAAGTCAGGGCACTATCTCATTTTAGTTATTTCTGATCACTGCATGTAAGAGCACTGTATCATTTTATTTACTTCTGATAACTGTAAGTCAGGGCACAATCTCATTTTATTTACTTCTGATAACTGTAAGTCAGAGCCCAATCTCATTTTATTTACTTCTGATAACTGTAAGTCAGAGCCCAATCTCATTTTATTTACTCCTCTTAACTGTAAGTCAGGGCACTATATCATTTTATTTACTTCTGATAACTGTAAGTCAGTGCACAATCTCATTTTACTTACTTCTAATAACTGTCAGTCAGAGCACAATCTCATTTTATTTACTTCTGATAACTGTAAGTCAGTGCACAACCTCATTTTATTTACTTCTCATAACTGTAAGTCAGGGCACAATCTCATTTTGTTTACTTCTAATAACTGTCAGTCAGAGCACAATCTCATTTCATTTACTTCTGATAACTGTTAGTCAGTGCACAACCTCATTTTATTTACTTCTGATAACTGTAAGTCAGTGCACAATCTCATTTTAGTTACTTCTGATAACTGTAAGTAACGGCACTTTATCATTTTAGTTACTTCTGATAACGCAACAAGCAATTACAGTAAAAAAAAAAAAGTTTAATAATCAGTCTCCCAGCATGTAACCTTATAGTTATAGCACACATGTAATTTTTTCAAATTAACAACATATATTTCAGTATAGTTAAAAAATAGGTTTGCTTAAACAGCGAGCATCTTTTGTTCAAACCAAATTATTTCATATCTTCTATTATTATTGTTAAACTGCACTATTCTGTGAGTATAGAATAAAGCCTTATTGACAATATTAGCAACAAACTAAACATACCACGTGACTTACCTTGACTAAATCTCGCTCAGCCTCAACTCATTAAACCAAACATACCACGTGACTTACCTTGACTAAATCTCGCCCAGCTTGAAGTCACCAAAATAAACATACCACGTGACTTACCCTTACTAAATCTCGTCCAGCCCCAACTCACCAAATTGATCACACCACGTGACTTACCTTGACTAAATCTCGCTCAGCCTCAACTCATTACACCAAACATACCACGTGACTTACCTTGACTAAATCTCGCTCAGCCTCAACTCACCAAATTGATCACACCACGTGACTTACCTTGACTAAATCTCGCCCGGTTCGAAATCCTGAAATTGCGCCCTATACATACACCTATTTAATAAATTGTTGGTGATTAGCATTTTGAAAAGTGCCCCTCGGGGCTATCAAACCTTTCACCCCCTCATAGGTACTCCACTTGTTCCGTTTACAACCATAGGATCGGTATCAGCCCTTAAAACTCTGGCAAGCCTGATTGTAAACTCTTGTTAATAAACATTAATTAAATTTGCAATCCCCCCCCCCCTCCCCCCCCCCCCCCCCCCAATCTTTTATGTTGATGGTAGGCTGTTCAATATCGCCACCTTGCGTGCACAGACCAAGGTTTAAAAGGAACTAATTCGTGAACTGATGTTCACTGACGATGCCGTCTTAACATTGCACTCAGAAGAAAGTCTGCGAACAGCAGCGTCTGAAGGGGTCAAAAAGGAAGACGATGCGTCAAACGAATTTCTTGTAACCAAAAGAACAATACGGAAGGCCAAATCTAACCGTAAGTCAAGATTGTCCTGTGAGAAATGCAGCCGACATTGCCATTCCAGGATCGGCCTAGTCAGACATTTTTTTTTTAAGTGTACATAACAACTCCATCACGGAAGGATGCCTTATATAATTCCGCACACCCCCCCCCCCTTATATTTGACGGCCCACGATAAATTAGTGATCATTCTGATTCCTTTTTTTTTAATCCAGAGTTTACTTCTCTTAAATGAGTTGCCGTCCAAGGTTAACGAGTCCCATGCACCCAGGGTGATATTGTTACCACCCCAAACCCTTATAACGTCATATAACATTTCCATTTACCCCACCTCCTTTCAGATGATATTATAAAACATATCTAGCAACCACAAAGCCCATCCTCATTTAAAACCGAATACATTCCAAACACAGGCAGGAACCAGCAAACTTCCAGCAAAAAGCTTTAATTGTTTTGTACAAAAAATTTACTAATTTTTGTTAGCAAAAAATTATATTTTGGTTTTTAAAAAATAATTTAAGCCAATTTCGTAATTTGGACATAAAAAGCAGAACTAATTTAAAAAATATTCTTTAAAAAAGAAATGTCTTTTAAATTGCTCTCTAGCCCCCCCCCCGGCCCCCATATAACACTATGTAACAAAATGAAGCCCCTGCCGCTTTCACTATGTGTACGATCCGTTTGGCTCACTTTTCTCACGCCCTGTACTTTAAAGGTGTTCTTACCAAAAGTCCAACCATTCATTTTTTTCCCCATGATCATGAAATGTATTTTCGAAAAAAAGCAACATTCTACATGTATTTCCTTTTATTTATAGAAAATTGTGCGAAAAATAATTTTAACAAACGTTCTTTCAGTGCAAATTTGAAAGCGCACAGGAAACACTTCTTTGAAAGCGCACAGGAAACACTTCTTTGAAAGCGCACAGAAAACACTTCTTTGAAAGCGCACAGAAAACACTTCTTTGAAAGCGCTTCTTTGAAAGCACACAGAAAACATATCTTTGAAAGCGCACAGGAAACACTTCTTTGAAAGCGCACAGGAAACACTTCTTTGAAAGCGCACAGAAAACACTTCTTTGAAAGCGCACAGGAAACACTTCTTTGAAAGCGCACAGGAAACACTTCTTTGAAAGCACTTCTTTGAAAGCGCACAGGAAACACTTCTTTGAAAGCGCACAGGAAACACTTCTTTGAAAGCGCACAGGAAACACTTCTTTGAAAGCGCACAGGAAACACTTCGTTGAAAGCGCACCGTTCTGCATAAAGTCTATTTAAAATGCTCACACCAAAAATAACGTATCTTGAAGGGCCGTGATAAAGCCTTGCCAGAGCGCAAAGCCATTGGAAAATAATTTATTTCTGATTCTGATAGACTACGTTGCTGCAACCATGTACTGGCATACGTGCAACGGTTTAGGAAACGATGCGGCCGTCCTAATGGCTCCTAGCGGGTGCCAGGGCAGCCTTGAAACTCTCGATTGATGTCGAGTCCACGGCGGCATTGTCCAGTTGGTTCCAAGCAATTATTGTCTTTGAGGGAGGGGATGTCAAATCTTTTTAAGAGCTCAGTGACGAAGCCAGGAGTGGTCGATTGTAGTAACTTGTGATGAAGCGCACTGCGTTGCGTTGTATTCGCTCCATTTTGTCCACGTCTTGCTTTAGTTATGGGTCCCAGATGATCCCACCATATTCTAGTAGCGGACGGACGAGTGCGAGATAGGCATTTATTTTGCAGGAAGTTGGGCAGTGGCGCAGATTTCTTCGAATGAAACCAAGTGTGGAGTTGGCTTTTTTTTTAAATTTTGTTTATATGGGGTGCCCATTTTAGATTATTCGAAAAAAATATTGTTAACTTTCTACATTTATAATTCTTCATTTACAATTTGTGTTGCCAATTGAGTTTGAACGAGTCGTCCAGGAACACCTCCTTGTTTGGACCAGCAGGTAAAACAAAACCGTATCCGGAAATTTGTTAAAAGAAATGTCGTCGACGGAAAATTGATCAACGGAAATTTGATCAAACGGAAAGTTGGTCAAATCTTTTTTTCAGTTCACACGTGAAAATTTTGCGTCATATTTCTGTTTGAACCAATTATTTTGTTTTACTGACCGAATTTCCATCCTATCAAATTTCCGTCTATTTATTTTCCTTCGACGAATTTTCTTTCAAACAAATTTCCGGTAACCATATTAACCATGTCAATTAGGTTACGGTCCATTGTTTTTTTTTAATGATGCTTATAGGTTTAGTTAAATACAATTAAAAACATACCTACATACATTTCTTCACACTGCACTTGATATAGTAGATAGCTGCTGACCAGGGTGTGAGAGTGCTTGACAAGTTGGCACTTGATGACTGATGACAAACTTTGTATACAAAACCTTAATAACTTTTCGCTACAGTGATACGACCGTGTTGATAGCCACTGGTCATAGTTCAAACCCAGCTTACCTGCGGCATCAGTTCGTTGTTTAAACAGCAAACATCTTGTTGTCGCGTCTCTGGTGATGAACACAGCCAACACACAACTGTCATATTTCTGACACGCCATGGCACACTTCAAAACTCTGTGGACACCCTCTGGTTCTGACAGCTCTTCATATTTCCAGAAATCTGTGTTGCTGTTGCATGACGTCACTCCGGCGACGGCGGAACGCAACTTTCCAGTTGCGCATGCGTTGTCGTAAATTGAACTGATGACAAGAACACAACCTAGATGCCACAGTGTCATTGTCATTAAAAGAATTCGTTGATATTACTTTGGTGATTTGGGTGAACTCTTAGACGGTTTGCAACGTGTCATCTCATTCACAATCATTAAAATGCGTTAATTAAATATTGTTATTTTCTCTAACAATGACGTAGTTTTAAAAAATCAACATCAACATACCAACATCAAACCAACATCAACATACCAACATCAAGCCAAAATCAACATACAAACATCAAACCAACATCAACATACCAACATCAAACCAACATCAACATACCAATGACCAACATCAAACCAACATCAACATACCAACATCAAACCAACATCAACATACAAACTATCAAACAAACATCAACATACAAACATCAAACCAACATCAACATACCAACATCAAACCAACATCAACATACCAACATCAAACCAACATCAACATACAACAAACTATCAAACAAACATCAACATACAAACATCAAACCAACATATACATACAAACTATCAAACAAACATCAACATACCAACATCAAACCAACATCAACATACAAACAAACATCAACATACAAACATCAAACCAACATCAACATACCAACATCAAACCAACATCAACATACCAACATCAAACCAACATCAACATACAACAAACTATCAAACAAACATCAACATACCAACATCAAGCAAACATCAACATACCAACATCAAGCAAACATCAACATACCAACATCAAGCAAACATCAACATACCAACATCAAACCAACATCAACATACCAACATCAAACCAACATCAACATACCAACATCAAGCAAACATCAACATACCAACATCAAGCAAACATCAACATACCAACATCAACATACCAACATCAAACCAACATCAACATACCAACATCAAACCAACATCTACATAATTACTATCAAACCAACCAACATCAACATACAAACCAACCAACATCAACATGTAAACATCAAGCCACGATTAACATACAAACATCAACATACAAACATCAAACCAACATCAACATACAAACTAGCAAACGAACATCCACATATAAACATTAAACCATTACCACTATACAATCATCAAACACTTGAACTTGAAGGGTTAATCCGTGAGCCCCTAGATGTTCATTGTAAATTAGTTTTCATACCACATAAAACTTTTCTCAGAACTTTCCAACAAATGCTCTTGTTAGTTTCCATCAACACCCAACTTACAAGACCAACATGGTGCTGTCATTCAAAAAACAAGAGTCACTTTACAAATTCTGTTTCAATTACTCCACAAAAACTACTCTTAAAAAATGTCATCTCTGAAACCATTCTATTTCTTTGAGTTATTTCTCATTTTATAGGAACTTATTCTTGTCTCAACAGTTGTGTGGTGTGTACAAGTGTGTGTGTGAGAGAGTGTGAGCGTGTGTGTGTGCGCGCATGATTTTCTCTCCGTGCGTTGAACAGATAAAATGTCTCAGGCCGTATTCTGTGCAGCTTTCCCATTAGCCCTTGGAATCAACTTTCAGCTAAAACCAGTTTTCATTCTTTGAATTTGAAACTCAACTCAGAATGCCATTAGATGGCCTGGTTTTAATCACAAAGGATGGCCACTAGGGGATATTTAATAGAAAACTCATGGGGTTTATCTAAGGACGCTTGGACCATGTTGACATAATGACGGCAGGACGGTCCGTTGAGACGCACTGTGAGACAATGGAATACGTGTATGGGGGAACTGGGGTTAGTTTGTTTGGGGCGTGGGGTAAGATAGTTAGGGCGTGGGGGGGGGGATGACATGGTTGGGGCTGGTCAGTACCGCGACGTGTAGAAACGTGAAGTTATGTTCATAGAGAGGGTGGGTGTGGTGGGGAGGAGGGGGTCAGATGTCAGTTGGTGGGAACATGATTTCTTGTTGTGGAAGAATGTAGTAGGTGGATCAGTCGAGTGATAATGTGACTTTGTAGTGGAGGAGAATCATGACTTGATGGTGGAGTCGTTTGGTGGATCAGTGGAATACTTTGATGTGGTGGTGGAGTTGTTGGTGTACATATGAGTACAAGATATTGACATATGGGTAGAAGTCATGGACAGATGGGCAAAACTCGTGATCATATGGGTATAATTCATGGACATATGGGTACTAGTCGTGGATATACAAGTCATGGACTTATGGGTACAAGTCGTGGATATGAGTACAGCTCGTGGTCATATAGGTACACGTCGTGGACGTATGGTACAAGTCACTGACATATGGGTATAATTCATTTACATATTGGTACAAGTCGTGGGCTGGGACAGATTAAAATGGACTTCAAGGCTAGTTTTGTTTCCCTTAAATTTTACATATATATTTTTATAAATCTTTAAAATATCTATAATTTACTTGTACTGTTAATTCTCCATAATAAGCATTGAGTTATTTGAACAGAAACACGTGCAGATTCATCGAGTTATTTGAACAGAAACACGTGCAGATTCATTGAGTTATTTGAACAGAAACACGTGCAGATTCATTGAGTTATTTGAACAGAAACACGTGCAGATTCATCGAGTTATTTAAACAGAAACACGTGCAGATTCATTGAGTTATTTGAACAGAAACACGTGCAGATTCATTGAGTTATTTGAACAGAAACACTTGCAGATTCATTGAGTTGTTTGAACAGAAACACGTGCAGATTCATTGAGTTATTTGAACAGAAACACGTGCAGATTCATTGAGTTATTTGAACAGAAACACGTGCAGATTCATTGAGTTATTTGAACAGAAACACGTGCAGATTCATTGAGTTATTTGAACAGAAACACGTGCAGATTTATTGAGTTATTTGAACAGAAACACTTGCAGATTCATTGAGTTATTTGAACAGAAACAAGTGCAGCTTCATCGAGTTATTTGAACAGAAACACTTGCAGATTCATTGAGTTATTTGAACAGAAACACGTGCAGATTCATCGAGTTATTTGCACAGAAACACGTGCAGATTCATAGAGTTATTTAAACAGAAACACGTTCAGATTTATCGAGTTATTTGAACAGAAACACGTGCAGATTCATCGAGTTATTTGAACAGAAACACGTGCAGATTCATCGAGTTATTTGAACAGAAACACGTGCAGATTCATTGAGTTATTTGAACAGAAACACGTGCAGATTCATCGAATTATTTGAACAGAAACACGTGCAGATTCATTGAGTTATTTGAACAGAAACACGTGCAGATTCATCGAGTTATTTGAACAGAAACACGTAAAGATTCATTGAGTTATTTGAACAGAAACACGTGCAGATTCATTGAGTTATTTGAACAGAAACACGTGCAGATTCATCGAGTTATTTGAACAGAAACACGTGCAGATTCATCGAGTTATTTGAACAGAAACACGTGCAGATTCATCGAGTTATTTGAACAGAAACACGTGCAGATTCATCGAGTTATTTGAACAGAAACACGTGCAGATTCATCGAGTTATTTGAACAGAAACACGTGCAGATTCATCGAGTTATTTGAACAGAAACACGTGCAGATTCATCGAGTTATTTGAACAGAAACACGTGCAGATTCATCGAGTTATTTGAACAGAAACACGTGCAGATTCATCGAGTTATTTGAACAGAAACACGTGCAGATTCATCGAGTTATTTGAACAGAAACACGTGCAGATTCATCGAGTTATTTGAACAGAAACACGTGCAGATTCATCGAGTTATTTGAACAGAAACACGTGCAGATTCATCGAGTTATTTGAACAGAAACACGTGCAGATTCATCGAGTTATTTGAACAGAAACACGTGCAGATTCATCGAGTTATTTGAACAGAAACACGTGCAGATTCATCGAGTTATTTGAACAGAAACACGTGCAGATTCATCGAGTTATTTGAACAGAAACACGTGCAGATTCATCGAGTTATTTGAACAGAAACACGTGCAGATTCATCGAGTTATTTGAACAGAAACACGTGCAGATTCATCGAGTTATTTGAACAGAAACACGTGCAGATTCATCGAGTTATTTGAACAGAAACACGTGCAGATTCATCGAGTTATTTGAACAGAAACACGTGCAGATTCATTGAGTTATTTGAACAGAAACACGTGCAGATTCATGGAGTTATTTAAACAGAAACACGTGCAGATTCATCGAGTTGTTTGAACAGAAACGCGTGCCGATTCATTTTGTTTCTTTTACATCTTCCGAAACTTTTTTTGAAAAAACCACACGTCACCCCTAGATTAACTAGAGTAAATGCTTTCTGGTCATTAAATCCTGGCCAAATGTTTGAGGAAAGCAAGTGCGTCGTTTGGTTGACGTCTTGGTAAACATGAACTTAGATGTGTGGACACAGGGTGGTTCAAGACCTTTCAGTACGCCAAGCGTTTGATTACAATACTGACAATGTTATTGATGCTTTACCATACTGCTGCAAGAGATCGGGTGACTGACGGACAAATGAACGGATGACAGATATTTTTACATTTTTAAAGTCTTTTTCAATGGGTTAATCAATGTAAACTCAAACGCCATCTAGCGGCGTGCATATAGTTTAAATCAGTTAATAAAATGTTTTAAATAGCATATATTATCTTAAACTTAGATAAACAAATCACCGGGAAAAGAGAAATCTTACTCTCAAACAACAGCTTAAAGTAAAGTAACAATCATAAAGAGACTTGAACTTGTAGAGAAATTGATTGTTTTATCAAAAGATAGGGCCCCAAACTAACTTAGACTGGTAGAGAAATTGATTGTTTTATCAAAAGATAAGGCTTTACAGTAACTTACAGACTTGTAGAGAAATCGATTATTTTATTTAAAAAATCTTTAATAAGTCGCAAGCACATAGGAAATACATTTTAAAGAGGCCACCCAGAGATTAGAATCAGTGGTGCAGCATGGGTCAACAATTTTAGTGCACCTTCCAAGTCTGCTGTTTGCCAAACAAGCTGCCCCTCCATTATAAATAAATATAAAGTGTGGGACCCTCACCTATGCCATCTATTAGAAAACCTCATTCATTCAAGTTTGTAAGACTCAATTCTTTTGTTCACTTTTAATGCTTCATCTACAGATGAACAGTAACAGGCACTGGTTTATCCAAGACAGTTTTAAAATGTGATTTTTTTTAATTGGTACATATGAAATAAAAAAAAAAATTAAAACAAAGTCAAAAAATCAAAATGTAATCATTCTGGATAAAGTTTGAACAAAATTATCATTAAGATATTGAACAAGCCAATTGTATCTTTTAAACATACATTGAGAACATGTAACAAGTCCTGATTAGGAGTGTGACAAGTCCTGATTAGGAGTGTAACAAGTCCTGATTAGGAGTGTGACAAGTCCTGATTAGGAGTGTGACAAGTCCTGATTAGGAGTGTGACAAGTCCTGATTAGGAGTGTGACAAGTCCTGATTAGGAGTGTGACAAGTCCTGATTAGGAGTGTGACAAGTCCTGATTAGGAGTGTGACAAGTCCTGATTAGGAGTGTGACAAGTCCTGATTAGGAGTGTGACAAGTCCTGATTAGGAGTGTGACAAGTCCTGATTAGGAGTGTGACAAGTCCTGATTAGGAGTGTGACAAGTCCTGATTAGGAGTGTGACAAGTCCTGATTAGGAGTGTGACAAGTCCTGATTAGGAGTGTGACAAGTCCTGATTAGGAGTGTGACAAAGGTAACTCAATTCATTTGAGCACTATTGACAGATTGTACGTATCTGGATAAACAGCACACAAGTTGGACCAACGCTGGATAAAACATCAATGTTTGCTGGCCAGAGTTACATTCTTTAAAAACAAACTTACCCTTTCAATGATGGACTAACTTGTCATAAAAATGAAAGATTTATCAATGTTACCGGTGTATCGAAATGTCTAGTTGCTTATCTCGAATGATAAATGACAAGGGCAGTAACTGTCTACCTATGTAAAAGTTTCAAAACAGAATTTAGCTATCAATCAAATATTACTTAATTTTTCTTTATTTGAATTATGATGACCATGAGTAGCTCATTAATCTCTAGTTTCTGGCAAATCATTCTGAACTATTTTGCTTAGTTCAGTCAATGTCTTTTGTTTTACACAAATTCTTGAATCAACAAATCATAAAAATCCCTGAGAAAAAATCCAAACAAAACAATACTTGTCACTAAAGACTTTGATGCTGAAATCACATGATAATTTGGTCTTTATGTTAGAAGTGAACAAAATGGGAAATGGTTTTTAAATTATATACCAAGTACAAAGAATGAACATTTAAACAGCTCAATTCGAGGATAGAATTTATGAGTGACTAACTGTAGAAGTGTGTTGTCAAAATATGTCAGTCATATGGTTATGAACCTGTTTGTGTGTCAGTAACATGGCTTTGAAAACATCCTTTTGATGCCAATATTTATTTGGAATGACATTTTCTTTGATCAATAAAAAAATTCCACATCAACCCATCACCATGAAGAGGCAGTCCAGTTACATGTACAGTATACAAGTGATTATTATTAAAGGTCTAAAAATACTTTTATTGGAATCTTAGACCAAGTGAGCGTATAAATTCAGTGATTCCCAACCATAAAGAACTAGATGGCAGTGAGCATCAAAATATAAGTCTGACAATAAAAAATCTTTACAACTCTTCTTGTGGAGGTGAAGGATAGAAATATGAGCGCAATGATTTAGCCTCTGCAGCCATCTCTTCTTCAGATCGAAGTTTTGTGTGTTCAGTCCATCCTTTATCGTGGTTCTGGAGCTGAAAGAGAAATGGGGAAAAACTCTTCTGTAGTGGAAACATGATTGAATGGTAGCATAAATTTAAACACAATAAAATAGTTTTATCAGACAGGCTGAATACACAATAGTCATACGGTATATTGCAGCATAAAATTATTATTATTATTATTATTATTATTAAGGTGGGTTTACATAGCGCAGTACCCCAGCCTAGGGCTAGGCTCAGTGGGCTTCACACACACATTAGCAATGACAGAAATGGATACATTTAAAAACAACCATTGATAAAAAGCTTGACCTCACCCACCCCAAGTTTTATCCACCCCTGTCCAGCCCCCAGTAGCATTGAGCTTTGTTTAGTAGTTAGGGGGGGGGGGGGGGGGGTGATAATAAGTCTGTATAGTAGAGTTTCAAGAGATGGGTCTTGAGGATAGTTTTGAAGGTTGGGATGGTCGGTATATTGTGGATGTGTAATGGGAGAGAATTTCATTGTTTCCACTCCAGAAACATAAATATTGTTCACCATATGTTTTAGTGCGTGTTCTGAGCACAGAAAGAATACGCGTGTCTGCAGAGGAACAGAGCTTTCAAAGGGGTGAATGGACAGAAAGAAGTTCAGTAAGATTGGAAAGGCAGCACCCGGACAAAAATTTGTGACATGTAATGCAAGAAAGGTATGTAAAAAAATAATACTCAAAGTTATTGGTGTGTATTAAACAATCTATAGATACCTATGCCTATGCAAACAAATCTATACGAAACACTCTGTGATAGATGGTGAATCCTATCATAAAGAAAGTAATGTAAGTAGTGCTCACTTGATGGGATATTATCATAGTAGTATGGGTATGACAACAGATCATTTTAAAAGTTATAAAAGTTGTAAGGATTTGATATTTTAATAACAATGATATGCAGACACAGCATTTTAAAGGTTCCATATTGATAAGTGTATCGTGTTATACACTGTAACCTACAGTAGTTTAATTAGTCCTTGTTATTATTGACTTTTAAACAATAATAATGATTTCATCAGAAATTTTAATTATTGATTTATAGACAAAAGTAATAGTTTTATCCTATGTAATTATTTCTTTATAGACAAAAGTAATAGTTTTATCCTAGGTCATTATTTCAAAGGAATGAACAGATGCTAGGTTGGTCAGATTATTTGAAATGCCTGCAGTGGCTTCTTATCAACATCATTTTAAGCTAGTTCCAAGACCTTTTAAGGAATACAAACTTAACACCAGCCTTTTGGAGCTAAATATTTGAGGAGCTGATCTTGTAAATATGTCTTTGAACAATTTCCTTGCTTTTCAAAACCCCTGATCTAACCAAAGCTCACGAAAATTGGTACATCTGAATGTACTCACATGGTCATAGATATCATCATTATCAGAAAAGTCTCCACGTTTCCTAGGTAGTATGTGAGTGTGTACATGCTGAGATAGAAAGAGGAAAAAAAACACAATTTTTAAACAAATTATAAATTAACATATTCTACAATCTGCAAATTGAGGTCCCATACACTAAATTTCTATAAAAATGTTTTCCCCAACTGTCATAAAGCATTTAAAGTAAGCTGTAGCAGCAATTGATGTCAAGATAGCATATCAAGGAAATCAGCCACTGACACGTTCACTGGGTCCAACACTTTTCTTCTCCACATTCAAATACTGACACAGTAAACGTGTTTTATCTCCAACACTCTTCTCCACGTCTCAATAGTCAGACTTCTTACATTTTCTTCAATAGGATGGATTGAAAATGAATGCAAACACCCAACATGCCAGTTCTGGCAACTGACCTGAATAGTTTGTCCAGCCTCCATGCCATCTTGAATAGCAAGTGTGGATGAGGGAGCATCAAAATGCCTCTTTAATACTTCAATGACTCGCTGAACTGTCAAAAACATATCTGTCACTTCAGCTGGATTCAGGTCTGTCATTCTAACAGCCGCACGGATAGGGGCTACCAAAGCATCTGGTTTACTGGTCAAGAAAGTATATCAAGAAACTACATGCATTACTTCCAATAGGCGTGACCAAAACATCTGGTTTACTGGTCAAGAAAGTATATCAAGAAACTATATGCATTACTTCCAATAGGCGTGACCAAAACATCTGGTTTACTGGTCAAGAAAGTATATCAAGAAACTATATGCATAACTTAAATATAGAATACAGTAATACTAGCCCCCTCCCCTCCTCATGAAACTCCACTGTTAAAGTCCTATACAAATATTCAATCAATTAATTGTTGCGCCTATCAACTAACTGAAATAAGAGTAATTATCAACTAACTGAAATAAGAGTAATTATAAACAGGCCTGAAATAAAGGTAATTATAAACAGGCCTGAAATAAAGGTAATTATAAACAGGCCTGAAATAAAGGTAATTATAAACAGACCTGAAATAAAGGTAATTATAAACAGGCCTGAAATAAAGGTAATTATAAACAGGCCTGAAATAAAGGTAATGACAAAAAAACTTGAGAAAGGATACGCCCTGGCAACACAGGTTTTATGTTGACAAATGCTATGGACAGCCGTGTGCGGTAGAAAACTTGGCTTGATGCAATCCTGACATGTCCGAATTGGTAGGTCGTGTCGTCATCTGGGGGAACTAAATTGGTACAAAAATTATGAGCATTAAAGCTGCACTAAAAAAAACCTTTGTGTTTGTTAGTTGTGTGAGAGTACATTGATTCAGACAATAAATCTAACAGAGGGTGGCAGTCCTCACTCCATGAAATAAAATTCTACTTATGAAAATTTAAAAAAATAACTATTTATTAGGTTGCACAACATAACAAGATGAAAATTTGTTAGCGGTATCTAAGAATAATTTTCAAGATTACAAAATATGAAATGATAGCTAAAAAAATCATAAGCAGAAAATGAGGCAAGTAAATGTCAATGTCCAAGTAAAGTTACACACAAATAAAACATTCACAAACTATATCTAAAACAATCTCACTGGTATCATTCACAAACTATATCTAAAACAATCTCACTAGTATCATTCACAAACTATATCTAAAACAATCTCACTGGTATCATTCACAAACTATATCTAAAACAATCTCACTGGTATCATTCACAAACTATATCTAAAACAATCTCACTGGTATCATTCACAAACTATATCTGAAACAATCTCACTGGTATCATTCACAAACTATATCTGAAACAATCTCACTGGTATCATTCACAAACTATATCTGAAACAATGTCACTGGTATCATTCACAAACTATATCTGAAACAATCTCACTGGTATCATTAACAAACTATATCTGAAACAATCTCACTGATATCATTCACAAACTATATCTGAAACAATCTCACTGGTATCATTCACAAACTATATCTGAAACAATCTCACTGGTATCAGTCAAACTATATCTGAAACAATCTCACTGATATCATTCACAAACTATATCTGAAACAATCTCACTTGTTGAGGCATCTGAGTCCAGTGATATTACACGTCCATATAAATCTGTCCGTCTGTGTTGCCACACTGGCATTTCACTGCGGATTTTGGCCACATAATCCAGATCAATTTCAGCCAAGCACACCCCAGCACCTTCACTACACTGAGCTATCACAGCACCCCATGGGTCCACAACCTAAACAAAAATAAAGTACAGCATTAACAAGGACTTCGCTGGCTAAAGATATGAAGAAGTTATTTTTGGCTCTTAGATTCATTCACAGTTTTGGGATATAATAAAAAGTTAACAGGAAATGTAGTCGACACAAAATAGTCTGCTAAAAGCATGCTAATGAATTCTTACCATGGCGTGACCGTAAGAAGATCTCTTTGCATTGTGTTTTCCTGTTTGTGCAGCAGCAATAACATAGCATTGAGTTTCAATGGCCCTCGCCCTTAATAAACACTGGAGACCCAGGAGATATCAGGCACCAAATTAAAATTTAACATCATAACATATCAATTATTACAACATAAGAAGCTGAAAAATATTCTTTAAACAGACAATTTAAAATATGTGAGATACTTCTAAAGTTAAGATTGAAAAAAAAAATTTAATTAATTTTGTTTTCCCATTCCTTTCAATAAATGTAAAAGCGCCTTAAATTGATTTAGGAATAATTGACTAACACGTATTACTGATGTAAGATAATATCAATTTTAAATGCCAACCTCCCAATGTGCCATCCCAGTTGTTTGTGTAAAGGCTGATGGGTATGTTAAAATCTGTGCCCCTTGCTGTACAAGGGCCAAGGAGAGTTCAGGAAATCTCATGTCATAACACTTTTATTTAGTTCAGGAAAATTGTAAAAAATCTAACACTTTTTATTAAATTCAAGAAAAATAGTAACATTTTTTTTAGTTCAGGGACATTACATTTTTTATTTAGTACAGTAGATATTGCACTTAATTTAGTTCTGGAAACATTACATTAATTTAGTTTTTTAAAAACTTGTCATGTGTCCTTAACAAAAATTATTATAGCAAAAATAATAAACAAAAAATCTTTCAATTATGTTAAATATTATATTAATGTCTGGCTTCATTTTACAAGTATTCTAGACAAACTGATTCCCTATATAGTTCAAATTATTTCTCAATATTACCCATCAAAACAGATTGTCACAGTTAAGCATTGATCTATAGAAATAAGTTCTAATTCTTTAAATTAAAAAATCATTAATAAACCAGACCTGTTTACCCTCAAACTCTTAAAATCATACAATATTATCACAAAATTGTTCAATACGTTATCTTAATAGTAAAAAACATACAGTATATATAATGTATAAACCTGAAAATCGTACATTGTACGCCAAAATCGTAAGAGTAAACAGATCTGATAAACTGATTCCAAGACGTAACACTAGGGCAGGGGAGATAAAGACTAAGCTGCAAGGATACAGTGGCCAAACCTATTCTTCCAACAGGGGTGTCGACTGGAGGAACAATTTTACTCCCTGGAATGACATAGTCACTTTCACACAAACGAATTTTGCCACCAATATCCAAGTCAAAAAGGTGAGTCTTATCATAGGTGGCCCTAATCTTACCTTCATTATCAATAATGATGTGTGTGTTAATTAGTTTTGGCTTCTCTTCATTATCAGGACCCTGTCAAAAGCAACATATATTTAGAAATTCAGGCAGAAAAACAAATGTTTTCTAACTGAACATTCCATAATCTAAGAATAACCAATATTATGACTGACTTTGCTCAGCAAGATGATCTATTAGATGCCACAAGTAAGAGATAATTATCACAAATAGAAGAGATTTAATGGTAATGTTACCTAATAAATAACATACAGGTTTATTGGTAATTATACACAATAAATGACATAAAGATTTAATGGTAATGTTATGTAATAAATGACATAAAGATTTAATTGCAATGTTATTAAATAGATGACATTAAATAAACTAACCTTTTGATGGTAACCTCCAACAGAGAGCCAAACTTTAGATCGAACTGCTGCCTTCTGGAGCTGGTGAATGAAATTGCCATCAAGTGGCTCAGAACACTCTAATGATTGGTTTTTTGACTCTCCAATGTAGTCACATGCTTCCGGTAAAAACACCATCTGAGTATGCAGTTAGTTAAAAGACAGTTTTATCATACAAAATACCCATAAGAACCAAGTTTATAAAAACATTATTTCTGTACTCTGGTAAATTTCACATGTAAACCAGAAACTTTTTTAAAAAAATCAAGCCTCTAGTGTGAATTGCTGTTGCTATCAGTGAGTGGGAATAATTAAATACAGTCCCAAATTTCAATCGTTTTACTTCAATTTAGTGTAAGTAATAATTTTTTTATAAAATATTTCATTTGGACACACTTCTACATTAAAGCCATATTTTAAAAAAAAAGGTTTAAAGTACATAATGCAAACAGCGGACTGAAGTGGAGACAGAGCACTGAGCTTTTTTTCTCCATAGTTATAGCTAAAATAAAAATAACTATTTTAGGGACTAGTACAAGCTCAATCTATTTTCTTTTTAAAAGTGGGGAAAATATGTCAAAGAAATGTTTCAGGATTTGCTTAATACATGAAAAACAATTTTAAATTTGTTTTAACCCTCCAAAAATTAAGTTGAATAAATCAAAGCCCTCATATGTGAAGTTGATATCAGTAGACCTGTGTTTTCTAAACAAATTCAATAGCCCTCAGTACAAATTATTTTAATACTAGTATTCAAAAATGTTAGAACAATGTCGAAGCACTGAGTAAATTTTTGTAAATAATTTTTTATACTGATTATTTTTCACAAAAACTGAACAATTTTCAAAATAAATGTTCAGAAATTGAATTACTATTATGTAGCATTGTTATATTCATCACAACAGATGCTAAAAATCACATTCACATACTGACTCCAAAATGACCCACCTGAGCACCCCTGGCACTGGCAGTTGACACAAGGTCAAGTATAGTTTGAAGATTGTCAGCTTTCAATGACGTTGCATTCATCTGGCATACACCAACCAGGGTTTTCTTACTTATATCTGCACTCTTGAGGTTGTTGGATGAGTTGCCACGGCTGAGAGAAGCCATCTTGTTGAACATTTTCAAAGCTGTGCAGTGACTTAATGAAGATAAACTTCCAAGTCTACGGATGTTCCAAATGATAGTCATAAAGAAAGGCGGATTTGTAAGAATGTAGATTTTTAAAATGTTAAAAAGTCTAGGGGGTTTTCACAGCAATATATCTGTTCAAGAGATATTTCTGTAAATAGAGTTTCATTTGTAATACAATTTGTAATACAATTTCAATTGCAATTGCACAGATAAGAATTTTAAGAAGCAATGTTTAGAAATGAAGAGTGAAGAGAAGACATACACTTTAAGTCTCAGTGTTAATTCAACATTTAAAAAAAACAACATATAATCATTTAGTCATATAAATAGATCTACTATTTACTATTGTATTTCGTTATTATAATACTAATTAACTGATATTATTACGCACCACAACCACGGTACGGTGATCCACGACCACGACACTCACAATTCTAACTCAGTCAACTACTATATGTGGTATGTGGTGTAAACAGTCCACCAGAGTCCGGATGTTGTCCGACTATAGGCCCCTTCTCTTAACTCATTATCAGTAGGCCTACTTAAGCCTACTTACTACTACTAGTAGTAGAGAATGTAACTACTGAACTACAGTTACAGTTACAACAACTCTACTTACTGAATATCTAGTTTTGGTATTTTCTTTAAATTTAATGAAGATTGTGTATCCGGTATTTAATAATTAAAATTTAAGACGCGCTGAACAGAATTTTTAGAACCTAAACATGACCTTACCTCAGTCACATGCAGGTTGGACCGACAAGTGACAAAACAATCACAATGTCAGTTGACGTACTTTCACTTTCAATCAACGCGTGTCAGTGGGAATTCCCTATGCCAGGGCGTTTGGGCGAGAAATGTTCAATCAACAAGGCCAAGAAAACTCATCAAGAGAGTAAATACCTTTTAAGAATCTAGTAGGCCGAAATCTTTTTTTTTTTTTTATTACCAAGTAGAATTTTTATTTTATTCTTTCTCATTCGGCATTTTCAATCATCACTGAAACAACGCTAGCTAGAGAAGCCGCAATAGTACCTCAACAATGACTGACAATCACTAATTGTGACAATGTATGTGTTAAAAAAAATGTATATTTTTAATGAAAACAATTCAGATATATAGTCTAAATATAAAAATAAAAAGCCAAATAATTTAAGATTTTCCCTATTTTCCCGTTATTTTTCTATTAAAAATCTTCTTGAATGTCTAAATTATTTATTTTTTTTTTGTAAAAATTAAAGTTTGTGGAGTTTATCTTGTTACATCGTAACGCCATCTATTATAGGCCACAGTAAATACATGATAGTGAGAAGGTGGAGAAGGTGATCCCACCCCCCCCCCCGGGTCGCCAACATCAAGAGGGGTGGGGGGTGGGGGCGCAAAAATCTACGACACTTTCTTTTAGAAAGAATATATATATCTGATTATGTGAGGGGTGGCATTTTCGGTACCTCCACGACAAAGCGAGTAAAATGTAATTAACTGATAAAAAGTCATGGCGAATAGTGATATTTTCGATGAATTATTACTTAGGCCCTCCTAATTAGGCTATTTGAGACGGAAACTCATTGCTCATTGGCTAAATTAT
This sequence comes from Lymnaea stagnalis, assembly GCA_964033795.1. Taxonomy (NCBI): domain Eukaryota; kingdom Metazoa; phylum Mollusca; class Gastropoda; family Lymnaeidae; genus Lymnaea; species Lymnaea stagnalis. The sequence continues at coordinate 1,166,685 of CAXITT010000080.1, forward strand.
ATAATTCCTGTTTAATTCATATTCAGTTCAAATAAATATATGGCATAATAATGGTGCTGTTAAGAAGAAAAACCAAAGTAGTGAGGTTAAACAAAACAAGCTGATAAAAACTAGACTAGACATTTCATGAGATCAGGATTATTATTTTCTTTTATATATTGATTTAAAAAAAAAAAAACTTTTATTTTAATTAATGTATAAATATTGTAATACAAAGTTTAGATAAAAATTATAAAACAGCATTACTATTTAATAATTTAAGTGGACAATCCTTTAGGGTATTGATCGTTTTCATTCTAAACTCTAGATAATATGAAGACTCATAAAGTATAAAGAATTAGCACAGATATTTACGAGGCTGTTCAAGATAAGAGCCAATAATTATTGGCAATTGAAGATGATAAAATGATTTCCATTCTGAAACTGAAAGTAAAGGCAACTGAAAGTAGCAGATATTAATCTTGACCAAGCCAACAATTGATTAATATATTTGAAGTTTTGGCATACATGGTACTTCGTGAATTCTCTTCCATCCTCTCATTCATTAAGCCTACAATTATATCTTACCATTTGCGTCTTCGTGTAATCAAGGCTCTCTGGTCTTGCAATTTATGTCAATTGAAAGTGAAAAGAATGTTGATTTTGATGTAGTGATTGAAATATTTGCATCCTTGAAGATTAGGAAAGTAAGATTTTAACTGCTTTTTAGGACTTTATTTACAAAAAAATGTTGCATTCTGTTTGATCTGGTAAATAATTACTTCGTCTATGTCGAAGGGAGGGGCTGGATGGCACGGAAAAGTTGTGTGTAAAAATGTTATGGTGTGTGAGAGGGGGGGGGGGTGTTGACACAATGAGACTACCACACCAGGTGACACCCACTTAATTGAAGCCCTTGCATTCATCACAAATTTGTAGGGTAGGGGATCAGTCAGTCTTCCCTATTTTCACTCGGAAGCTTTTGATTTCTGCTTTCTGCACCCCCCATTGATAAAAATCTCAGCATACTTTTATTTTTTTTAAAGTTCTGAATATGTATATTAATATAGGATAATAATAATTATTGTTTAAATACCTGTACCCTATTTTAGCTTTTTAAATTAAAGCCAAAGTTTGATTGAAAAAACTGAAATATGGTGGTAACTTGTGAATTAAATTTAAATGGTTTGAGGACAGATCCACTGATCGCTTTTTGCTATCCACCAATTAATTTCATGCTGAACTCAAACTGGGAGGAGCTGGCAGAGGATCGATCCTCATGGCGAGGCATCGTGAAGGCAGGATCACTACATGCCGAGGATCAAAACAGGGCGGAAACAGCTGCAAAAAGAGCGAGGAGGAAGGCCGGTAAATACTGCTCCACCGCATTCGTGTGTGGGAAATGCAACAGAGACTGCCACTTGAGGATTGGTTTCACCAGCCACACCAAGAGCTGCAAGCAATAAAGATAATCTATCGTCTCCCGCAGACGGAAAGATGCCATACATACACATACATATATCTACATATACACATGATGGTGTTTTTGAATCTTTAACATCTAAATTCATTTTATCACTTTTTTATTTAATTTTTATATCTTTGTCCTCGTAATGGTGTTGACAAACCATCCCATTTTCAAACGAGGTTGCTCTGATATTATAATTTACCATCAATTGCCTTTAAATGGTTTGCCACAGCCCTAACAAATAACTTATTTCTGTCTTTCAAATAAATTTTAAATACTAAAATCAAGAAGCATACACAGTATGATACAAATTTTATTATCAGAAATCAACAAATATAGAGAATGTGTGCAGAAATTGTCATCTTCGTCTCATTCCACTTGGCAGATCCTCTGCGTCTGGAACTGCTTGGAGTTTAAACACATTACATTTAAACAAACCATCAACTGTCTTGAACACATGTGTTAAAGTATCCAGGTTGTAACACACAGAGCGCTCCAGCGTCTGGAAAGACAATTTATCAATTTTAATTGGTAATTTAAATAATGTCAAAAAAGTAAAATTGTATAATTCAGAAATGTTAAATTTCATAATTTTAAACTGTTTGAATTGAAAGCTGAATATCATTTAAACTATGAGTAGTATGAATCTATGTTGTATTTCAGTAATTAAGAGCAAAATACAAGTACAAGTAGCCTTTAATTTATGACAAGGTACCTTAAATTATATAAGAATCTCTAAATTCAATAACTAAAGTAAAAGTTAAAAGTTAATGATAAGTGGCAACACCGGTGTGTTACATATTGTATTTTGCAAGTTCATTACTTACCTTTATGACACATTACATTCATTATAGGCAGAATAAAGTCTATTACCTCTATAGTATTTTTTTCTATTTCAAACTGTCGACATAAAGTTCCATTCCAATTGTCATAGAAGCCAACCAAAGTACAACTAGGGTTGTCTCCAATTTCTCTGTTTGGATTTGGAGTGGATGTAACAATGATCATATCTAGTTCATCACTGTACATCATGGCCAACACAGACTGACCATCACAATAACATGTCCATAAGGAAAAGATTAAGCATGTGCTCAAATTATTATTAATCAAAATAAAGTTTTTAAAAAAAATGGAACACTTCATCTATATTTATCATTATTTCTATTACTAAAAATGACACTGAAAATTTCATAAATTGATTGATTGGTCTAAAATAAATGACACCTACATATTTAAATATTAAATTTTGAAAATAAATTTCCTAAAAATAAAGTGTTAACTAATCCACGATGAAAATCTGATTATACTACCTAGTCAAACATTGTCCAAAAGCAAGGCTCTAGTACAAAATGGCCAGAGAGAAAACTAGATTTTCTTACACACTTAACCTCACTGAAATGACTAAGTATGAAAGTAAGCACATTTAGCTCAATAATTGAAAAACTGACCCGCTCTGTGATCTCAACGCTGCTATCTCTCACCCGAGGCCTAATGATTCTACCTGACTGAGTTACAGTAGGGAACGGAGAAATCTAAGGATGATATTAAAAAATCAATAATAACAACATATTTGTATGTATTTCAATTTAACGGGCTGATCAAATGTTGAAAGTGAGAGGACAGACAAGATTAATGTCAGTGTTTCCAAAACTTTTTATTACCCATGCCCCACCTCATCACCTTATATATATTGATATCCAGCCCCCCCCCCACTAAACTTGATACTTGTCTGTTGAAAACCATTATTGAGTTGTTAGTTTAAATATTATCCAATCCATACAATTATCAAAAATATTCTCTGTAGGCAACAAAATGCACATGGAACATGTCAAGATTGCTGTTATCCATTGTTAACAATGACATGTGAATGACTTGTCAGTCACACAGTGCTGACACAATAAGCAGAGCAGTGAATGACTTGTCAGTCAGACAGTGTTGGCACAGTAAGCAGTCAATGACTTGTCAGTCAGACAGTGTTGGCACAATGACCGTATAGCCTGAGAAGCCATTTTGGCCAACATTATTAAGGAATAGTAAGAGAAAATGTATTAGGCAGCAAATGTGAAAATGGAATTAGCTATTTAAAGATGAGCTGGCAATATGGATCTACCTTTGCATCTTTGCCACAGCTAATAATAAAGTCCTCCACAAGTTCTGTTTCATTGTCGCTTTCATTCTTTTTAAGTAATTTTAAAATCCTAAAATTAAAATAAAACATGTTTGAATGATTATTTGTTTTTGAAAGTACTTATTTTTTTAAAGAAATGTTTGAAACAAAGCTAAGGTTACTGAGGCTGGAAGTGATAGAACAGGACAATAAATGAGAATGGGAAAATAGTCATGTTCTTTCATTTCAAGTTTAAAGATAAATTTTCAGCAATTTCCTTCCCACAGCTTGAACACAGTCCTTCATTTCTTTAAAGAAAACTACCATGTTCCTTGTGATTATTGGACTCATGAAATTTTCATTTCTTTTAATGTTGATAAATTCCTAGAAATGCTGTACCTGATGTTACATCGGAGGATATTTTCTATAATATTATATTTTTCCTGTTTGTATTTTGGTTTAAGATGGATGTACCATGTTGAGTTGTACTATGTTATGCACCAGGATGATCCATTACTTCTGACTAGAGCAAGCTATTATTTCCCAATTCAACAAGAATGCTGAACAACTTTCATACAACAAGACCCAGAAAAATCCTCAATATTAAATGGCAGGACAGGGTCCCATACACTGCAGGTCTCCTCAGCATCTTCACCATCTTAATGAAGTCCCAGCCTTGCTGGGCGGGACATGTTGTGAGAATGTCAGATGACCGTCTTCCCAAAAGAATTTTATATGGTGAGCTTGAACAAGGAAAGCGGTCTGTTGGCGGACAGAAAAAACGCTTTAAAGACAACCTAAAAGCCTCATTGAAAGCGTTCAACATAAACCCAGACACGTGGGAGGAACAAGCAAAGGATCAAACTTCATGGCATTCAACTTTGCACAGGAGTTCCATGCAACATGAAGTTGGCAGAACAGCGGCTGCAGAGCAAAAGAGACATGCCAGGAAGGCCCGGTCTGACTCTGCTCCCGGAGATGCGCCAACATTCCCCTGCACCTACTGCACAAGAGAATTTCGTGCCCGAATCAGCCTCATTAGCCATATGCGCACCCACAGACAGAACCAGCACCAACTCTGATGATTAAAGTGGTCATGGTCGACTCCCGAACAACACACATTATTTCCCAATTCAACATCCAGATTTTTATCTGTCAGGATTTACCTTCTCCCCAAGAATAGTTGCCTTACATGTGTCAATGCCAACCTACTATTTATCCATTGCTTTTAAGGATCCCTGACTAATTTGAACCCCTCTAACTCTTGGTAGCCATAATGATAATGTTGACAGTACCACCTTTGCCTTGATAAATTAGTGCAAAACTAGGGAGTACTTTGTAGTCACCTATTTATATGTTAGGTCTCCTGGATAGAATTTCTTAAAATAACAGATGCTAAGATTAAGTTTCATACTTCAGTTCTTTATTCTTCATGTGGATTATCCTCCCTGAGTCATCAGCGTGTAAACAGACCCTGTCATCGATCTCATCTGTTTCAGGTTCAAGAAATCCACCTTTTACCTTAATTAAATATAATAAAACTATACATTGAATGGCAAATGTTGACATTGATATAATCTGTTATTTTAAAATTTTGAAAAACAGAAAAAGCTTATGATATAATTATTTCTTAAGCTCTTTTGTTGGGTCAAATATTATTAATTACATAAAATAAGCCTAGGAATTATTTTATATCTCATATTAAATAGAAGAATCATATCTGATTGTAATAATTAGATCAATTAAGTAAAGATTATATGCAATCAGATAGTAAGAATCACTTAGAATAAGATCCAATTAATTGTAAGAATTAGATCTAAAATGATCATAATAAGTAGATCTTATAATATTGTAAGTATTAGATACCATAAGGTCATAAGAATTAGATCTAATAAGAATAAGAACATAATAATTAGAACCAAATAGAGCATAAGCATTAGATCTTGCAGGATTGTAACAATTATCTTATGAGATCATAAGAATTAGATCCAAAAAGATCATAATAGTTAGATATAATAGGATTGTAAAAATGATATCTTTTAAGTAAGATCATAAAAATTAGATCTAAGATCACAAGAATTGGATCCAATAAGATTGCAAGAATTAGATCCTAATAGATCATAATAATTTAATCTTATAAGAATTGAATATAATAAGATTGTAAGTATGAGTCTAAGAATTATATATAATAAGATTGCAAGAATTAGATCAAATCAGCTCTAATATGTTTAGATATCTGACTAGAAATTGCAACCTAACTTTAAAAAAAATTAAATTAAAACTTTGTTATTTATATGGGACTTATTATTTGTTTAACTTTAACTATAGCTGAACCTTTGATGTTAAAAAATTGCATAAAATCATCTAAAATATTCTAAAAAGTAAACAAAAAAATTTAAAAAATCAAACCTATGTTTTAAATTCTCTGATTAGACTCTACTCTACTAGATTTGAAATAGAAATTTTACAAAGTAAAACTGTATAGAGCTAACTTTAAATAAAATAATGAATATAAAATGATGAGCTATAGTAATGTTTGAGCTATAATTATTTCAAGTGTGATAGTGTTGAGTTGCCCAAGTGGACTTTGACTTAAGCACATGGCTTTTTAAAGCTCCATCAACAAGTTTATGGCAATCAATGGTGAGATATTATGTGAGCAAGTCTTTCAAAGAAACTCAGAGAATTATAGGCAACTAAGGCTGCCCAGGGCAACAGTCAGGTTGCATCCAGGCTGCATACATTTTTTTAATGGGATATATTTTAATTCTGCTTTTCAAAAATTTTAAAAGTCAAAGTCTCAATCTTGGTAAGACAAAAGAAATAAATCAAATAAGAATAATAAGATAGAGGGAGAAAAGAAAATAATTTTTTTTAAAAGTATTCACTAACCATCTGACGATTTTCAAATGAAAAGACATAGTAGCCTCGTTGATATCGAGACCCATATGGAGACATAATATAATGAATGGGTGGCATTGTCAACATAACATCATGATTGTGACATTGTACTTCAAACAAACAAGGTGGCGGAGCTGACCAAGAGAAAAATCATAAAATAATGCTACGATGGTATAAGCGTTTTAAGTTTGGTAAATAAGCGTTTCTGCCTTGGTAAATCTGTTAAAACGTAAAGGATAAATTGATTCTGTAAAATATCATTAATTTTGTTTAGAATATTTGTGCATGGCATGAAGGTTACTGTAAACAAAGCCAAACTTCACCTGTGAGTGTGATATTTTGAGTTAGACATGAAGGATAGACACCATACTGTTCACCTCCTGGCAGTACATCATACAATTTATGACTGTGTGTTAGGCTCTGAACTTAGACAACAATAGTTTATAATCACGGCAACACAAAACAGAAAATATAATAAAAAGGACAAAGTGACTGTCAAAGTTTTGAAGATGCATATTCTTGATAAATATAACAATTAAATTGACTAGATCAAGTAAAACTTGACAACACCATTCAACAGTGTGATACCTCCAATCTTTCCTAAACAAGTAAAGAAGATGTAACAAATTTAGTCATTTTGAAAAATGAGGATTCTCCATTTTTTCTTTACAATTTACAGTCAATAACTTTTAAAAATCTTGCTTTGAGTCTTCTGAAATCATCAATGATGTCATTTTCAAACACTAAACTTTCCAATAAAATCCACTTTCACTTAAGGCTCACCTCTGACATAATTCTTTCTAAGCTATACATTCGTACATGATTTGATGAATGCATCACAAACAATATATTGAGAGAAATTGAGGCACCGCAAGCATCTTTGCCAAAAATCTGTCAAGATTAACATGATGCAATCAAATGGTCATATTTAATGTGTACCGGTACAAATATCATTTTGATCTAATAACCATTACTGCTATTTCTCATTTCCCCGGCTTGATAGTTAAGTATATATTTCTAGAAATATATTTAATTTAGCCTATAAATATGTCATTTAAATCAGTGAACCATTACTGCAACTACTTAAATATTCCTGATTAAAATTGAAGTTTATATTTCTAGAGATGTATTTAATATAAGACTATTCCAAATGTCCATGATTTCTTAAGAAACTTTTGAAAGCAGATATAAACATACTTGTTTGGTGAGAGGAAATTTGCATATAAAATCCAGGGGCATACAGGACATTACCACCAATTGCATGAAGGGCTGAGAATGACTCGACTGTAGACACATTAAGCACTTTGTCATTAAATGATAAGTGAAATTCAATGAAAAAAAACGCTATATTATAATAGAAAGTAACATAATTTCTTTTGGAGAAAAGTCTTTAAAAATTGATAATTTCTTTCCTTATATTATGTCAATTGTGAAAATAATGACTGACCTGACGTTCAGATGGCAGCAACTTGTTGGAACACAAAAGGAAGCTTTCATCAAAAACATTCCAGAGAATTTTCCTGAAATGAACATAAAGCACATTTCCACAAAAATCAAGTAGTGGTATTAATAAAAATAGATTATAACATAATGGTTTAGTCTAGGTATTAAAAGCATAAGATGTTTACATTTCATTTTTTTCAAGATTCTAGGACAAACCGAAATTTTAAATGAGTGGATCCAACATAAACTTCCTCCAAAATATGACCACTTTCAATGTCAATTCGAATTAATAGGTTTTTGTTATTCAGTGCTAATAGACAGCCTCTGTATCCTTTGTGTGGCAGACTCACTGTTTCCTGGTAAAGAAATTATTGACATTATTGAACAGTTTTTATATCAAAATAAGAATGCAAACATAGTAAAATTTTCTTTACTGTACATCACAAACATAACTGAATAAGTAAATATAAGAAAACTCAAAAACGAAATAATCAACAAAAGATGATTAAAATATAACATTATGGTTTTCCAAACAATCTTGTGAAATTGTATGGTTATTTGAAGACTTTTAATTCTACTTACGGGGGTACCTTCCATAAGAATGGCATCTTCAATTTTACAACAGGATTTCTTGGGAAGATTAAATTTTACCACTGCCTTATTGTGATGATTTGCACTGGAAAAGAATGCATTCAAATAAAAACTTGGTTTTTAAAGAAATTGATAACATTATTTTAGTGTTTCATTTTAAAATCCATGAGGAAATATATTCTTGTAACTTTGGTTGCATACAACAAGATGTGGATTTTATAAAAATTAATGATAATTTAAATGCTTTAATTTCTTGCAAATAAGAAATAAAGTGTCAATTACTTTCACGCGCATAAGAAGATTGAATGGATCTATTTTATTCTAATTGGAAATCATAATGGAAACAAATTTCATTGTAACAGTAGTATGTCTTTTTCACTTTAAAACAATTACAATGAATGATACTGCATGGTAAATTTTAAATCAAATTTATTAGAGAGGTTCCAAATTAAAAGTATTGAGTTATTTAATATACAATCATTGTCAAGAACTACTGAAATCATAAGTATTAAAAAATTAGGTGGGCTTCATTCTTACCAATCTATACACTTTTCATAATTGTCAAAGAATGCAAATCTTCTGGTGAAGAAAAAATAAAAACTTGTACATGGAGTTAATATGGAATTGGCTGTGATTTTTTAATACTGTTATTAGCAGTTGCTTTCCCATTGTTGATATTTGTCCTACCTTAGAGAAAACTTTCAATATCTACATTATTTTTTTTATTGAATCTGTAAATACTAGTAAATATCCCAATAAAAAATTATGACTTGTATAGCATACATCCTTTAAACATTCCTAGCAAATGCATTTATTTTCAAACCAATGATGTATGAATTGCATGTTAATGATTTGCTGCTTGAGTGTTTGTTTTGATTTGTGTTTTGTAATATTTGATTATTTAGTGAGGTATTTGGTTCAAAGATTTGCTCTGTAACTGTTGCTAAGTGAATTTAACTGATGATGTTTTTGGGTATGAGAAATGATGTTTGTTGTAATGGATCTGTAGTTATTATGCAGGGTGAGAGATGAAGAAAAGATGTACAGAGTGCAAGTTGTGTCTATATATGCAGTTTTACTCTAGAAAGCAAGTTGATTTAGTCAAGTTTGCTACATATAATAAAGGTTTCTACAAGGTACTCACCCATCACATGCTATGTGCTTTTTGGAATGTTTTTCCCAAACTTTAGTAAATTTATAGCTTCCCTGTAAGAAAGGGAAACAATTATAAAATACATTATATAGCTACCCATTAGAAATGGAAACAATAATAAAATGTAAAACTTCCCTATAAGAAAGTGGAAAACAAAATGACAAAACAATAACAGTGATAGCGGTTTACTTTAAGAAAGTGTCCAGACTAAAATTGTCACATGTCCCTTATAATTTTCAAATTCCCCTGTATGCCTGGGAAAAAACTGATAACACCATTTGTTCATTGGATAAAGTAAGCAAATTTATGATATTTCTTTCATTAATTTTAAGGCGATTTTTGTCCATTCCTTGAGCATTAACTATTTTATGTTGAGTGTCATGACAATTAGGATCTCCCCTAATGTTGGGATCTAGGGCCTGTGCCTCCTTTGTTCCCCCTCCCCACCTACATGGAACCAAGTAGACAGACAATCACAAGAGGGTCTTCACCGGCCTATTGGCACATACAATCCCCAAGTTGCGTGGGGCACTATGAGCTAGGCTATCACGAGGCCATAAAATTAGTCTGTGGGAAGGCGTCCAGCCAGTGTCTCATACTAATGATACACAAAGTAGAGGTCCAGCCGGGGATGTGACTCTTTATGAGTTGCCTTTCAAAAGCATTGGCCAGTAATGATCCAAGCAATTCTTAGCCTTGGTCACTAGGGTTGGTGTTACCCAGTGAAAAAAGCTCATGCGTCACCCCTTTCCTTGTTTGGTGGCACCCATTTCTGGGGGCACCCTGCTGTGGTGCCAACCTGTTCATGTTATATTTAACTACAATCAGTTTGGATAAAAAGTTGAGCGACTTCTGTGACAATAGCATTAATCTTGATCTGTTGAAGCATTAGCTCAGCATCCAAGTCTACACTTGCATCAACAATAGGATGATCACCAGCTAAAAAGTTGCGAAAATTATTTATTTGCATACCAGAACTTTACAGAAGCAATAGTCATAGGCAGTGCTCTCTGGCTTGGCGAGAACTAGAAAGACACCTGTCATCTGACAAAGGCATTGAAAGTCTGTTGGAGGCATTAATTGAAACAGAATCTGTCAAGTGGTACAACATTATGAACAGAACAACTGATGTTGTAAGATTCCTATGCTTGATTTCCATAGCAGTTCCCAGCACGTTGTCAAAAAAGTCAATGGAAATTTTCTGGGAGTCACAGAGTTGTTGTGTCATTGGGATGCAATTCTAAAAGTATGTTTGTTGCAAATTAAAGAGTCAAAAGGAAAAGGAGAAAGACACCAAGAACATTATCTCAGTGCCGATTCATAAAACAAGTTAATTGCTGAATGTTCCTCCCTTGTAAAAAAACACATTTTGGAGGGCAGGAAAACTGCAAAATACTTTGCTGTTGTTAATGTTGATTCCACGTAAGATTCAACCCATGTTGAACAAATAGTAAAAATTTGTAAAAGATTTTTACAATTTTTCAAGACAAGCCATAAAACAGGATGTGACATAGCACAGATGATAGTAATAGTAGAAACATTAAAAAAACATGAAATTCCACTTTCAGTTTGTCATGTTCAGGGATATGACAATGCAGCCAACCTGGTAGGAAAATTTAAAGGTGCACAAGCAAGAATGCTTGAGCAATGAGAAACAGCTATATTTTCACCATGAGGCTGCCACACACTTAATTTGTAATGATGTAGCATAATGCATTTCTGAAGCCATAACATACTTTAGAACTATACAAACTGTTTACAACTTGTTTAGCTCTAGTACACAGCGATGAGAAATCTTCCAGAAGTATATTGGCTGTTCTATTCACATGTTTGACAAATGATGGTCAGACCATGATGAAAAGTATAAAGCCCTTTGAAGCCCACCTACCGGGCATCAAATCAGCACTGGAATACCTCTTGGAGTTGGACTTAACTGTCAAAACAAGAACAGAGATTAATGGGGCTTTGTCTTATGTCACATCCTTCATTTGTTTGACAATGTCTGCTTTGTATGGTACAAAGTATTAGTTCCAGTTGATATCTGTAACAAGGTTATTCAGTCAAGAAATGCAACGCTGGAGGTCAAAGTGTCCAACTTAAAAAGCTTGATTTTAGAACTTTGGAACAGCTGGAAAATTATGTGTTGTAAAGTAAAGATAAGCATGTGGCTTCTAATTTGTGCATAAGTGAAACTCTCTGGAACTTGGAGTAAAGCAAAATAAAGAGGCTACATGCTGAAGGACTAGGACTAGGAAGAAGAAGTTTTGTATAAACAATATGAAATTGATGACTCTCTTGTGACAACTTGTGTGGGGGGGGTCATCCATAAATGACATCACGCAAATTTTGCAGATTTTGGGCTCCGTCCATCCTCACAAATAGTTAGAACCCCACCTCCTCAAATATGGATTTTGAATTGCTGCACTTGTGTCAGAAACTTTTACCTACAACAGTGGCTCTTAACCAGGGTCAAAGCACCCCTTGAGGTGCCAACATTGTACTGGTACAAACCAATCATTTTACTGTAAGTCAATAGCTTTAATTTTATTAATTATAAATAACCCTAGTTTAGGTATCATTTCTTTGTTATTGTATTTAGTTTATGGTATGGTATTTTGTTGTGTACTTCGTCAACGAGCCATTTAATTAAATAAGAGATTAAATTCTCTAATTTTACAACGGTACGTAACACTGCCATTGCTAGTTGTTGCTCCTTTAAAAAAAAAAACGTTTTTATGTATTTTGATTAGCAGCAGTCATTCTTTTTCTGGTGAATTGTGATTGTGCATTACTTGTATTAGTATAGTATTAGTAATATTTTTATTGTTTCTAAAAAGTTAATTAAAAAAATAAAATGACAATAACTAAATTTTTTAATTTTTATCATTGAATTTTTTTAATTACATTATTATTTACGGGGGTTGCTGAATATATTTTGAAATTGAGAGGGGATACAGCAGTTGGAAATAGTTAAGAGTCCGTGCACTAGAAGATTTACAAAGATCATCCCCCATCAACTATTTTTAGTTCCATCCCACTTTACGTGTTAGTCTAAATTTTATGACTCCCGTCTCCACATTTCGACATTAATTCTCACGACTGTACATGTCGTAACATGTCACTACAGCCCGATTCTCCTCCTTCGTGGTCCCCTGAACTTGATCAGAGGCCATTTCTCGGGTCTCTAATACCTGTACTGAATCTCTCAGGGATTATAGTTTAAAAATAAAACAATATTAATTGTTGGATAAAAAAATTAAGTTAAAAATGGCTGTAATTTAATGTTATTAAGTGAATTTTTTTTCAATCATGTTTTGTTTTTAATGTGACATCACATTGCTTGAACACGCAGTCATCGTCACAAAAATGTGACCACCCCCTGGAAGGGGTGACATCATTTATGGATGGCCCCAAGGCCAAGGCCAAGGCTTTTTATGCTTACTTATAATAAAATAATAGGCTAAGTCCTGCTAAGGCCTATGTTTGAATGTAATTTCAATAAATTTTGACATTAATGAATTTATGTTAATCATCTATGTCAATGTGTACTGGTATGTGAGGGGGCCCATTTTTAGTCTTGTTCCAAGTTCCAGCAGATAATCCTCTCTGAGGCCTTGGTTACACTAATTATTACAGTGAGTACACTAATTATTAATAACCAACCTTCATTAGTCACTAGTTAACTAGTATGTAACTATTAATAATTATAACTAACTTAGACTAACTAGACTTAGACTATATGTAAATGTATTAATTATTAATTGAATAAAATACTTTGAATTATTGAAGTGATTATAATTATTCTGATTAATTTTAATAATTAATTCTGTAAATGTAACTTATTAATATTAATATTAGTATTGGACTTTTAATGTTATAATTACACTGAGTTAAAGTTACCGGTTAGTTAAACTATTACTATATTATACTATATTCATATACGTTAAAACTACCAGTTTAGCTAAAAAGTTTTAAAATTAAAATATAAACTTTAAGTTTAGTACTTTACTAAACTTTACTTCACTTCTCGTTCTGAGGTGTTCTGCTTTAACCGCCGCTTACTTACTTTAGTTATGAGAGTTCCTAAAACATGATGAATACGCCGATGACTATATTTAGAACAATACTCTTTGGCCAATAAATGATAGTAAATGTTGGAACGCTTTTCGTACGATGATGTCTTGAATATCTTAAGCGTAGGCATTATCTCCTATCTAGTGGTTTCAAAATCCATCCCTTTCAGAAAGACTTTCAAAACTCCTTTCTTTAAAAAAATAAACAGGATCAAGCTAATAATGCTTGTTTCGTTTCCAACGCGTAGTTTTGCCGATTTAATTTTTTAAAAAAAAAAGGATTTTAAAAAGGCTGGCACTACGTACACCGCGGCGGTGTACCTAGCGAAACTATTGACTTTGGCCTGCGTACACCGCGGCGGTGTACCTAGCTTAATCATGGTCTGTGGCCTGCGTACACCGCAGCGATTTAAAGTAGCAAAACTATGGTCTTTGCGAGTCTTTAACTTTTTGGCCTAACCGGTACTTGTAGATTTAATGTTATACTCGTGTTAAAACTGAAAACTATTTATTTAAAATTCGTTTATTACCTTGGGAAGATATTGAGTAAGTTCCACGCTTATGTGGCAAAGT
>CAXITT010000080.1:1182352-1208491 GCA_964033795.1 Lymnaea stagnalis
CCAAGCGTCCACTCTACCACTTGACCACACAAGATCGTCTCTAACAAGTATATCTTAAAACCAGGCCAATGGTAAATTTTTGCCGCGGTGTACCCAGGCCAAAGCCCACGATTTCACTAGGTACACCGCCGCGGTTTACGCAGGCCAAAGCCGATGGTTTCGCTAGGTACACCGCCGCGGTGTACGCATCCACTTCGTTTTAAAAAAGTGAATTAAAATTGAAACTGAAATGCAACGAAAATGTTAGGTTGGTAATTTATACTTTTATAACGCACTTTTAAATTTTACAAATGTATTATTTTTTTATGTTAATACTGAGTACTGAGTTAGTTTATCGATATGAATATACTCTTAGCCCTTAGCGCTTATTCTTATGGCCTTAAAACAGACTGTAGTACTGAGTAAGTGCTGTACTGTAGTGTAGACTGGCTTTTTTATCTCTAGGCCTAGGTAGGAGTCTAGGTCTAGGCCTAGGTCCTAGGCCTAGGTTAGGGCAGGTTAAGGTAAGGTGACCAAACGTCCTATAATAACGGGATTTTTCACGATCATACCCGTTGTCCCGAAAAAGTCTCTCGGGACCCCCAAAATGTCCCTTTTTTTAAACCTAACGCATTTCCTACTCACTAAAACTTCCTAATTTATAAGATAACTTAAACTTCCAATAATATTTTGGCTTGCTGTGTAAGTGTAGCCAGGTGTTTGTTTTGGGTGTTGAACTTAATTCCTTAATTTTATATTATCTTCTCATGTAAACAATAATTATGCCCAAGCGTCAATGTAAGTTTATGGATGAGTATTCCAAAGAGTAAAACTATATTAAAATGGAACGCTATGAAAGTGAAGCCCAGTGCACAGTTTGCAATAATGATAATGTTTTTAGTATTGGTCATTACTCATGGTGGAGATTCAGACATAAAACAATACACCGCAACAGTGAAACATAGGATAAGACTTAGTGCCCCAAGTAGATTTCTGGGTTAGATTTCATAGTTCAAAGGAGCATATTTCAATAAACAGTTCCCGGCTGAGGCCTCCGGACCCCTCTTTAACTGGAGGGTATTCGCCCCCTCCCCCCCCCCCCCCCCACCAAAAAAAAAAACCCAAACAAAACCGTCCTTGAAAGCGTCCCGTTTTTTCCAAATCATAATTTGGTCACCCTACTCTAGGTAGACCTAGCCGAGCCTTAAATAAATCAACATAACAACTTGGACTTGGTTGACAGTTAACAGTACAATCACGTCACCCAGTGGTACCTCGTATTACCTCAGGTTACGAACATAATTTGTTCCAGAACTCGGTTCGTAACCCGAAATGTTTGTAAACTCAAAAAATAGAGACAATCCCACAATCCGTTTCAAGACAATCAAGATGAAATAATTGTTATTTTTTAATAACAACATCTAGTCATTTCCCTGACAAAACACAAAGAATGCGTGTACTTCACATATTAAATAAAGTTAAAGAGAAAGAAAACAACCAAATAAATCAAATGTAAAAAGAAAAAATTAATAAAGTCTCTATTTATGTTTCTTACCAAGAAAACGATCATGGGAAATGTGTCACTTTCATTTCTATTCTGAATCATTCGTATCAGGAGTTTCTTGTTGCTTCTTCTTGGCAACCAACTGGCAATCTTTCTGCACCAGGAAACTATCAAAGAAAATTTTTTGCTTCCTTTGCTGGAGAATCTTTACGATCTGTAGATGATCGTTGGTCTCATTAAACCTTGCGACCTTGCTCTGTCTCTCTCTCTCCATCGCCTTCGTTCGTAATCTGAGGCACTGTTCGTTACTCTAGATTCTAGACCAATTTATAAATATAGCTCCTCGCTCAAAACTAATTTGCTACCCCTTTTTTCTAAAGACTAAAACTAAGGCTATGTTTAAAATGAGTTGTTATATAATGCTTAATAGTAATATAGTAAGCCTAATTTTATCAAATCTTACTTTGATAAAGATGTCAACTGTGTGTAAGCACTAGTTACACTGAAACAGAGTTACCACAGTAACGTTTTTAGTTTATTTTAAGGCTGTTCTTCATTTGTTGGGTGTTGTCAGAAACTCTGGTAGACCGTCACATCATTATTTTAAAATCTAATTAGTTTAAATATGTCTTTCCTTTATTATAGGAAGCCCTAAAATAACTAACATTTATTGCAGTTTACAATTTCTTTCACTTTACCTTTTACCTAGTAACTGAAATATAGTGGTTGTCAAAGACAAGTCAATGTAATGGTCCATAGACACATTTTGAAAGGAAATCAAATAGGAAGACAATAACTAATCTATCAAAAAATTACTCAGGTGCAATGTGGATAAATTCATGCTTGTGGCCTACTGAGAAGAACTGGTGTTAAATGGTCACACAAATTTACTGCTTAGGTCACAATGATTTACACCCAGGTAAAATTAGAATTACAATTATTGTGCTTTATGCATGGATACAAAGATAGATGATTGTATACATTGAATAAATCACATAATATGAAATTGTTTTTAAGTTATGCTTTATGCAAGGATACAAAGATAGATGATTGTATACATTGAATAAATCACATTATATGAAATTGTTTTTAAGTTTGTGATCGTATCACTTTTAAAATATAATTCTTATTTTATTACAGTTAACAAGATCAGCCCTGGTTGGGATGGCCTGCACTAAAAGTAGACTTTGTCGTGACTGCCATACACAAATATGCATACGAAAGTCCCACACCACTGCTGCTAATCTCAACCTGACATTTGAAAACATATTGGATGGTATTTTGTTTTGATCAAAAGTTATCCAGTAAAATATGATACATTACATAGTATTACAACTGAAGAACTTAAAGCAAACAAAAATCATGGAGTCATCTATTTACAGTTATGTACACTTCAATGTTAGCAACCGAAGAATTCAGTGTTATAAATTAAATTCTGTATTCATATTCATGATCTCACAACTTTTCAGATGTCAATAAACAAAGGGCAATTGCAAGACTCACTTCTGTTGATGCAGTTAGAACTACAAAGGAGTATGGACTCAAAGCTGACCACTCTTATGCTGCTGTATTGGTACCACTGTGTACTGTCAACAAAGAACCCTCTTTAATTTTAACATTACGGTCTTCAAGATTAAAAAAACACAGAGGGCAGGTGAGGTATGGTCATTTATTTGCTTGGCACTGTAGTTCAGGGTTTTACAACCCAAGGGGTCCTGATAGTTTCACAGCTGTGTCTCAGGTGCATGTGAGCAATGGAGACAAATAAATACAAATAGATATAGAATTTTAACTTTAAAAAAAAAAATTCTTGCACAATACCAGGTAATGTAGAATCCATTTAATCTTGCAATGAAATTATTGGATTCCTTCCTTTGCTAAAGCAGCTATATGTTTAAAATACTGCTGTAAAATTTTAGTAAATAGTTCTATTGTATCACGAGGTAAAAAAATTTTTTTGAAACCTCAGCAGTAGTAGATAATATATTCACATGTATCTTAAGAACAGTTATCTTTTTTTGACTAAGGACATTGATTTTGTACTGCTATGTCTTTATTTATGTGTGTGTGCTTATAGATGAACTAGGACAGTGGTTCCCAACCTTTTTGACTCGCAGCACTCCTTTTTAAAACCATTTTATATTGGGGAACCCTCAGGCATACCCTATGTCTTACAATTAAAAGTTAATGGTATTATTTAAATTCTTGAAAACTGCACCCTTGAGAACTGCACCCGATGGGAACTACTGTATTAGGTCATTGAAAGTTTGACCACACATCCCGCCACATTAAGAGCTTTTTCACATTTCATTTTCTCCCTCCAAACCCAATATTATCCTAAGCTTATACTTTTCCAAAGTATAACTATCATAACTCCTTAGAGGAAACAAATACTACTTTCTACAAAGACCTGTCACATGTACTGAATTTATCGCACTGCCTTGGCAGCAAAGATTCTAACTAGCAAGATGCACCATACCATGGCCCTCTGAATCAAGGCTTGAGTGCAGGGTTTCTGAATCATTATTAGTCTAAAACACGTGTCAAACTCAAGGCACTTGGGCCACATCTGGCCCACCGTACAATTGTGAGGTTTTGACCGGCGTACAATTATATCCAAGTCAATGCTATGGTGTTTCCTAATGCACACTTTGCTGAAAAACTTAGCTTACTTCGCGCCGAGTTGGCACGGCCCTTTAGTGACTTTGAAGCGCAGAAATGTAATTTCGAGCTATTTCATAACCCATTCGTCATAGACATGGAAACTGCACCTGTAAATTTGTAGATGGAGCTAATAGAGCTGCAGTGTAATTTGACACGAAAGGAATAGTACGACACAGTTGGGCCTTCACAGTTCACTCGTTTCATTCCTGAAGAGATGCCCCAGCTTTGCCTATATGCGGCTCGAACTTTGAGTATGTCGGGTAGCACAAAACATCACACAGGAGTCGTCTCACTGATCAACACTTGCTGTCCATCATGAGAATCTTAGTGACACAGAACATTACTCCCAACATAAACGAACTTACTTGTTTTTTAGTCAAGAAAATGTGTATGCCAATGATTTTTAATTATTAAAACTTTTTTCTATTTTCATTTATATAAATTTTTTCAAAAAAAGATTAATTTTCCGCTTATTGAATGTTTATCTGGTTTTGCCCGCAACCTTACATGTGATTTGAGTTTTGGCCCACTGAGCTATTGAGTTTGTCATCCCTGATGTAAAACATTATTATAGGTCTTGGCCAGTGGTCTGTAAATCGAGCCTTGCAGGTCGCATGTGGCTCTTCAATGACCTGAGTGCAGCTCAGCCAGTCGGCAATAAATATCGGTTTTGACTCTGAAAAACGTGGTTCTTTACAGGTTTTTGAAAAGAAAATTGGCTCTCAAAAATGTTTTATTCCAACGCCAAGGAATTGATTTACTGGTAGTGCATAAAACAAAATTGCAGCGTAAATACTTGCAGTTAAAACTACTAGCTGAAGGAGATAGTCAAAGTACCTGTAGAAATAATTTATTATTGAATTGGTGTAGTAGCAGGGCAGACTACACCATTACACAGAGAGGCAGAACATGGCTGCTATGCTGTGACGCCTTGATCCAGAGGGCCATGACCACACACACTAAAACACAACAAACAATGTGCACCAATTTCAATTAACAATCAATAGAGTTATATTGCCATCTTGTAACCCCTTGACTCCCTTAAACATCCTATTACTTCAAAACCCAATTAATCCCTTATTCTCTTCAACCTTTGCTCCACTTTCCATTGGCTTACCTCTCAACACACAACAGGACCTTTCATTCAACTCCATCAAATCCATCTGTCCCTTCCAAAACCGCCCCACCCCCCCCCCCCCCCCCCCCCCCCCCCCACAAAAAAAAAATTCTTACCTCCTCCTTATATATTCAGCTTCAGTCAATTACGAAGTGTGGATCTGAGTTATGCAAGTAAATTACCATTAACTTAGGATATAATTTTAAAAAGTTAATTTATATAGGTACCAAATAGAAGTAGAAGCAGCCAGGAGTCAATTTTGTATTTACTTAATATATTTTTGAAAAATTTAATTACCATCTTGACATTATCATTAAAATATGTGTAGTGTTTCATTTAGCCTAGAATTATGATTGATGTAAGACACAATTTGTGAGTCACTAAGTGTAGATTGCAGCTTTTTTAACATGTTCACATATAGAGATAAAGGCTTATAGTATATATATTATATCTTTATAATTTTTATTTTGTATATTTAGTTTCCCTGGAGGCAATTCTGATAAATCAGATCCAGATTTCATTCACACTGCTTTGAGGGAGACGCAGGAAGAGCTTGGAATGGACCCATCCTTCTTTGAGATATGGGGTCAAATGAATCCACTTCCTGGTTCAGTAAGAATTCATATTTCTGAATTTCATATTGTTAATAAAATCTTTCTTTTTTTTTTTTTTTTTTTTTTATGTGCCATGAAAGTAAAAAATAATCTTAAAAGTTCTAAGAAAAGTTACATGTGTGTGATCAAATGATAAATAATCCTGTTCCCATCTGCTTTGATCCAACAGGATGGTAGGAAAGTGGTCTATCCCATCTTGGCTAGAACAGGAGAGGTCAATGATGAAACTCTCAACATCAACCGAGATGAGGTGGAGCAAGCCTTTTGTGTATCTATACGAACCCTCTGCGATCCACGTTACTTTGGTGTTACACATTTCCGTGAAGGTCAAGGCTACACACTTCCTGTATACACTGGAGCAGCTCACAGGATATGGGGCCTGACGGCAATCATTGTGCACCAGACTCTAAGTATCCTAGCCCCTGGCTTGTACGCACATAAAGTAAAGAATAAAAAATATTATTCAAAAGCTCAGGTCAAGAGCACAAAACCACAGCAGCAGCTGACCACTGAATCAAAGTCTTGATGGTAAAGAACATTAGTTTGTATACAAAGTCTAATTGTTAACATAATATAAATAAGGGTACCAGTAAATTATAAAGAAAACCACTTTAATATATTGTGTTGGCTACAAAATCTCTGTAGTTTTTTTTTTTTTAATTGAATATAAATTTGTGATATATCAGTATATGTTATGCACATGTGTATGATATTTATATTGATGTATATCAGACCTGTTTACTCTTACAATTGTGGCGTACAATGAACGATTTTGAGGTGTATACATTATATAAACTATGTTTATTTTTTACTATTAAGATAATGTATTGAACGATTTTGTGATGATATTGTACGATTTTAAGAGTTTGGGGGTAAACAGGTCTGGTATATAGATATCAGTATATATATAATGTTATAATAAAATGTTGAATGCAGTTATACCCTGATTTACCCAATGAATGTCTATGGCATAGATGGTGTAAATGACAGAGTATAAGCTGGGGCAAATATGTCCTTATCCACATATACCTGACGTATGGGTTTTATGATTGCAATGTACAAATAAAATGCTTATTTATCTAATTTTTAACACTTTTGAAAAAGATAATTTATTTTTTAAAATAAATGAGGTTTTATTGATTGTTTATCTATAAAAAAAATGTTTTGTTTTATCGTTTATAAATTTGTTTTCATGGTATGGTGACATTGGATGAGAGAGTTTCTGATCAAAGTTTTCTTTCTTAAAAAATGTTAATTCCACCTTCAAAATGAGGCAAAAAAATTTAGTTATAATCCTTATGTCTCAAGTTTTTTGTCTTTGTAGTAAAAGTTGAAAAAAACTTAGGTCCTACTGTTTTGGTCTTTTATGTAAAAATTTGTCATAATTTCTTTTTAACATGGATGAGAGTGTAACAAAGGTATTCAGGTTAATTGCTATTTATACAGAATTTCTCTTATATATATTATACTTCTGCTTCCAAATAGACTGCTTCCTAATCAGCGACTTTGGTATTGAGGGTATTTTACAAATAATTCTAAATGTTTGATAATGAGTTCAATAGTCTGCAAAATATAATTCTCGATACTATGCTAAATGAAATTTTTTTTATATAACGCAACTGCGCTTGTCGCATAATATTTTCTTTTTAGTAAATGAAATCATTTCAATTTAAGTATGGTGTAAAAATATAAAGTTTAAAAGTGGTTGGGGCATCAGTATATTTAATAGACATCAGATATTTAATATAGATCAAGGGCTTGTGCATCAGACAATGAAATGACACCCACAGACTCTAGGTGTGCATCAGATAATGAAATGACACCCCCTGACTTAGGTGTGCATCAGATAATGAAATGACACCCCATGACTTTGGTCATAGATAATGAAATGACACCCCTGACTTTGGTGTGCATCAGATAATGAAATGACACCCCCCTGACTTAGGTGTGCATCAGATAATGAAATGACACCCCCTGACTTTAATGTGCATCAGATAATGAAATGACACCCCCTGACTTAGGTGTGCATCAGATAATGAAAAGACACCCACTGACTTTGGTGTGCATCAGATAATGAAATGACACCCACTGACTCTTGGTGTGCATCAGACAATGAAATGACACCCACTGACTCTTGGTGTGCATCAGACAATGAAATGACACCCACTGACTCTTGGTGTGCATCAGAAAATGAAATGACACCCACTGACTCTTGGTGTGCATCAGACAATGAAATGACACCCACTGACTCTTGGTGTGCATCAGACAATGAAATGACACCCACTGACTCTTGGTGTGCATCAGAAAATGAAATGACACCCACTGACTCTTGGTGTGCATCAGACAATGAAATGACACCCACTGACTCTTGGTGTGCATCAGACAATGAAATGACACCCACTGACTCTTGGTGTGCATCAGAAAATGAAATGACACCCACTGACTCTTGGTGTGCATCAGACAATGAAATGACACCCACTGACTCTTGGTGTGCATCAGACAATGAAATGACACCCACTGACTCTTGGTGTGCATCAGAAAATGAAATGACACCCACTGTCTCTTGGTGTGCATCAGATGATAATCAAATATGGTCATAGATAGTGAAATAAGACATCTGACCTAGATGTGTGTGTCAATCAGATAATGCAATGAGACCTCTGACCTTCGAGTTAGATCTGTGTGTAAATTTTTACCAAATATGCTATGAATGTTTGATGATGTCTTTAATTACTTGAAACGAGAAACAAATTTCTTCAAAAAATAACTTGTCATAAAATCATCACAGGACAGACTCAATCTATTTGTTAAGATACAAGACCTTTGTCTCCATGTTTATAACAAAGCAATTAACTCAATGTATTTGTTAAGGTACAAGCACTTAGTTTCCATGTGTACAACAAATACACATTCAACTTATTTTGATGTTACACATGTAACTTACAGTCACACCCTTCTCTTCATTCTTCTTTTGACGTTAACTATTTTACAGAATCTTCAATAATAGGAATAGAATATATCACAGTTGAACCTATCTCTTTTTCTATCTTGCTCTTATCTCTTTCCTTCTCATCTCTCTCCTTGGCTGGTACATCAATTTCAAAATCTTCTTCTAGAACAGCCCAGGGTTGCACTTCTCCCACAGCAAAGCTGCCAAATACAATAGTTCCCAATAGACAGAGACTGCCACAGATATAGAAGACATTTCTCCATTCCTCTTGACTTTTCTGACAATAGTAATAGTAACATCATTTAAATTTAAACCAAAAAATTCTATGACATTAATTAGTTTGTAAAAATTAAAATGTCTTACTACTCTAATTGAAAAAAAAAACGATTAGAGAAAATCTCATTGTCAGAATTAATTATCAACAAGATCTTTAAAAACAAGAATGATCCCTCAATAGGATATACAAACACAAACAAGAATTATCCCTCAATAGGATATTCAAACACAAACAAGAATTATCCCTCAATAGGATATTCAAACACAAACAAGAATTATCCCTCAATAGGATATTCAAACACAAACAAGAATTATCGATCAGAGTCTTACTGATTCAGGAGAGTCTCATTGATTCAGGAGACTCTCATTGATTCAGGAGAGTCTCACTGATTCAGGAGAGTCTCACTGATTCAGGAGAGTGTCACTGATTCAGGAGACTGTCACTGATTCAGGAGAGTGTCACTGATTCAGGAGAGTGTCATTGATTCAGGAGAGTGTCACTGATTCAGGAGAGTGTCACTGATTCAGGAGAGTCTCACTGATTCAGGAGAGTCTCACTGATTCAGGAGAGTCTCATTGATTCAGGAGAGTCTCATTGATTCAGGAGAGTCTCACTGATTCAGGAGAGTCTCATTGATTCAGATATTACTTAATCAGAAAGAATTATTTCAATTTTTTCTATATTTCTGATTTGAAATTTTTCAAGTCATTTTTCAAGTCATTCAAAACATTAATCTTAATGATCAGTATATTGCTTTGTGTAAAATACATTACCAATACCTTCTCCTCTCTCTCCTAATGTCCCCTCCAAACGTCTCCCCATCTCCCTCCTCCTCTCATAATGTCTCCCTTGTATGTCCCAGTCCTAATACCGCCTTGAAATTTCACCCCACCTAATTTTTCCCACTACCCTGTGTCCCTCCTCCTCTCCTAATCAGCTCTTCTACTAATATCCCCTCTCCTAACGTCTCCTTACTATGTCCACCTCTTATGTTTCCTCATAATATCTCCCCCTCAAGTATTCCTCGCCGATAATGCCCCCCTGCCAATAACCTCATACCCTAATGTTTACTTCCTAATACATCCATACTAATGTCCCCCTCCTAAGGTCTCCCCTCTTCTGTTCTCCTCTTTTCCAAATGTTCCCCTTCAAAAGTCACCCCTTCTGTCTCCCCCTTTCCTGTCTCCCCTATCTAATAGTGTCTCCCTTTCCAAAGCCACCTCCTAATTTCTCCAAATGCGAATATCTCCTTCTTCTAATATCCCTGTCATACAGTATCCCCTCCTGTGTCCCTACTCATCACCTAATGACTCTCTCCCTTCTGTGTCCCTATACTCATCACCTAATGTCTCTCTCCCCTCCAGTGTGCCTACTCATCACCTAATGTCTCTCCCCTCCTGTGTCCCTACTCATCACCTAATGTTTATCTCCCCTCCTCTGTCCCTACTCATCACCTAATGTCTCTCTCCCCTCCTGTGTCCCTATACTCATCACCTAATGTCTCTCTCCCCTCCTGTGTCCCTACTCATCACCTAATGTCTCTCTCCCTTCCTGTGTGCCTACTCATCACCTAATGTCTCTCTCCCCTCCTGTGTGCCTACTCATCACCTAATTTCTCTCTCCCCTCCTGTGTCCCTACTCATATAGCTGGGTCTATCAAACCATCTAATCTAAGACCTAATGTTCCTCTGCCTGCCACTTCCATTACTAGCTGGGTCTATCAAACCATCTAATCTAAGACCTAATGTTCCTCTGCCTGCCACTTCCATTATTAGCTGGGTCTGTCAAACCATCTAATCTAAGACCTAATGTTCCTCTGCCTGCCACTTCCATTACTAGCTGGGTCTATCAAACCATCTAATCTAAGACCTAATGTTCCTCTGCCTGCCACTTCTCAAACCATCTAATCTAAGACCTAATGTTCCTCTGCCTGCCACTTCCATTACTAGCTGGGCCTATCAAACCATCTAATCTAAGACCTAATGCCCCTCTGCCTGCCACTTCCATTACTAGCTGGGTCTATCAAACCATCTAATCTAAGACCTAATGTCCCTCTGCCTGCCACTTCCATTATTAGCTGGGTCTATCAAACCATCTAATCTAAGACATAATGTTCCTCTGCCTGCCACTTCCATTACTAGCTGGGTCTATCAAACCATCTAATCTAAGACATAATGTTCCTCTGCCTGCCACTTCCATTACTAGCTGGGTCTATCAAACCATCTAATCTAAGACCTAATGTACCCCTCCTGTGTCCCTACTCTCCACCTAATGTCTCTCTCCCTTCCTGTGTGCCTACTCATCACCTAATGTCTCTCTCCCCTCCTGTGTGCCTACTCATCACCTAATGTCTCTCTCCCCTCCTGTGTCCCTACTCATCACCTAATGTCTCTCTCCCTTCCAGTGTGCCTACTCATCACCTAATGTCTCTCTCCCCTCCTGTGTCCCTACTCATCACCTAATGTCTCTCACTCCTCCTGTGTCCCTACTCATCACCTAATGTCTCTCTCCCTTCCTGTGTCCCTACTCATCACCTAATGTTTCTCTCCCCTCCTGTGTCCCTACTCATCATCTAATGTCTCTCTCCTCTCCTCTGTCCCTTCTCATCACCTAATGTTTCTCTCCCCTCCTCTGTCCCTTCTCATCACCTAATGTCTCTCCCCTCCTGTTTCACTACTCATCACCTAATATTTCTCTCTCTTCCTGTGTCCCTACTCATCACATAATGTCTCTCTCTCCTACCCCCTCCTAATAACAAATAGCTTACCTAATATCTTCCTCCTATTTTCCCCTCCTAATATTTCCCTCTCTCCTTTCTCCCTTCTCCTTTCTCCCCCCTCCTCTCCTTATGTCCCAATCTCCAATCCGTTTCCGAATGCCAACCTCTCCTAATGTCTCCTCTTCCTGTCTCCCTCATCATCTACCAATGTCCTCCTCCTAATAGTTACCCCTTTCTTCTCTCCCTCCTTCTCCCCTAATGTTCCCCTACCATTGACTTCCTCTTAATGTCTCCCTCTACTAATGCCCCTCCTAATGTCTCCCTCTCTCATGTCTGCCTTCTCTTCTCCTGATGTTCTTCTCTTAATTACTTCGCCTCCTATTGCACCCCTCCTAATTTCAACCTCTCTTAATTTTCATCTCCTGCCACTTCCATTACTAGCTGGGTCTATCAAACCATCTAATCTAAGACCTAATGTCCCTCTGCCTGCCACTTCCATTACTAGCTGGGTCTATCAAACCATCTAATCTAAGACATAATGTTCCTCTGCCTGCCACTTCCATTACTAGCTGGGTCTATCAAACCATCTAATCTAAGACCTAATGTTCCTCTGCCTGCCACTTCCATTACTAGCTGGGTCTATCAAACCATCTAATCTAAGACCTAATGTTCCTCTGCCTGCCACTTCCATTACTAGCTGGGTCTATCAAACCATCTAATCTAAGACCTAATGTTCCTCTGCCTGCCACTTCCATTACTAGCTGGGTCTATCAAACCATCTAATCTAAGACCTAATGTTCCTCTGCCTGCCACTTCCATTACTAGCTGGGTCTATCAAACCATCTAATCTAAGACCTAATGTTCCTCTGCCTGCCACTTCCATTACTAGCTGGGTCTATCAAACCATCTAATCTAAGACCTAATGTTCCTCTGCCTGCCACTTCCATTACTAGCTGGGTCTATCAAACCATCTAATCTAAGACCTAATGTTCCTCTGCCTGCCACTTCCATTACTAGCTGGGTCTATCAAACCATCTAATCTAAGACCTAATGTTCCTCTGCCTGCCACTTCCATTACTAGCTGGGTCTATCAAACCATCTAATCTAAGACCTAATGTTCCTCTGCCTGCCACTTCCATTACTAGCTGGGTCTATCAAACCATCTAATCTAAGACCTAATGTTCCTCTGCCTGCCACTTCCATTACTAGCTGGGTCTATCAAACCATCTAATCTAAGACCTAATGTTCCTCTGCCTGCCACTTCCATTACTAGCTGGGTCTATCAAACCATCTAATCTAAGACCTAATGTTCCTCTGCCTGCCACTTCCATTACTAGCTGGGTCTATCAAACCATCTAATCTAAGACCTAATGTCCCTCTGCCTGCCACTTCCATTATTAGCTGTGTCTATCAAACCATCTAATCTAAGACCTAATGTCCCTCTGCCTGCCACTTCCATTATTAGCTGGGTCTGTCAAACCATCTAATCTAAGACCTAATGTCCCTCTGCCTGCCACTTCCATTATTAGCTGGGTCTATCAAACCATCTAATCTAAGACCTAATTTTCCTCTGCCTGCCACTTCCATTACTAGCTGGGTCTATCAAACCATCTAATCTAAGACCTAATGCCCCTCTGCCTGCCACTTCCATCACTAGCTGGGCCTATCAAACGATCTAATCTAAGACCTAAGGTCCCTCTGCCTGCCACTTCCTTTACTAGCTGGGTCTATCAAAGCATCTAATCTAAGATCTAATGTCCCTCTGCCTGCCACTTCCATCACTAGCTGGGCCTATCAAACCATCTAATCTAAGACCTAATGTCCCTCTGCCTGCCACTTCCATCACTAGCTGGGCCTATCAAACCATCTAATCTAAGACCTAATGTCCCTCTGCCTGCCACTTCCATTACTAGCTGGGTCTATGAAAGCATCTAATCTAAGACTTAGCTTCTCACATTGGGAGTAAGTGCCCCGACCACCAGAGGGGCAACAATGCCGGGTACAGTTGCCACAGTGTTTGTAATGCCATACAGCACACCAGCATACCTTAAATCAGAGAAAAGAAGAGGTAGGTTAAAAATGAAATCTTTAGATAGGTTCAGATTATAAATTCAAGATGGTCATAGATGTACAGTCTATACTATAAATATAAACTCATGATGGTCATTAATAGTACAGTCTATAAACTAATGTATGATATTCATGTACAGTATATAAAATCATAATGGGCATTCCTGTATTCCATAAACTAATATATGTTCATTAATGTACAGCATATAAACTAATATATGTTCATTAATGTACAGCATATAAACTAATATATGTTCATTAATGTACAGCATATAAACTAATATATGTTCATTAATGTACATCATATAAACTAATATATGTTCATTAATGTACATCATATAAACTAATATATGTTCATTAATGTACATCATATAAACTAATATATGTTCATTAATGTACATCATATAAACTAATATATGTTCATTAATGTACAGCATATAAACTAATATATGTTCATTAATGTACATCATATAAACTAATATATGTTCATTAATGTACAGCATATAAACTAATATATGTTCATTAATGTACATCATATAAACTAATATATGTTCATTAATGTACATCATATAAACTAATATATGTTCATTAATGTACATCATATAAACTAATATATGTTCATTAATGTACATCATATAAACTAATATATGTTCATTAATGTACAGCATATAAACTAATATATGGTCACAAGCACGTTTTTCTATTAAAAATTAACTTCAAAAAATCAACATCAAATAATATTGATGTCCTATCTTATTCAGTCTCTCTTAGTAACATATCATATCATGTCTACACACTAGCCATGTCTACACTCTAGATATGTTTCCATGTCTACACTCTAGATATGATGATATGTCTACACTCTAGATATGTTTCTATGTCTAGACTCTAGATATGTTTCCAAGTCTACACTCTAGATATGTTTCCATGTCTACACTATAGATATTTTCCATGTCTACACTCTAGATATGATTCCATGTCTATTACACACTAGCCATGTCTACACTCTTGATATGATTCCATGTCTATTACACACTAGCCATGTCTACACTCTAGATATGATTCCATGTCTATTACACAGTAGACATGTCTACACATTGTAAATAAATCCGTTAAGCAATCACTCAATGCTGATCAATGTGCGAGTGAGAAAAGGAAAATATTTACAGTTATAATTAATATAATCTTTCAGTCGTGTTTCATATTTAATGTAAGAATTTCTTGTCACAGGGGTAGCATTAAATAGAAAAAAAGTTTATAAAAATAACCAAGGCTAAGTCCACTGGACAGTATTTATTATTAACAATGTGTGAAGTGTAGTGTTAATACCGGTAAGTCAGTTGAACGATGGGTATGACAAATGTGTACTCACCTAGGAGCAAAGTCCACCTGGTTGACCATATACCCAGCATAGCAAAGTCCTTCGAATCCCACCGCTATAGCAAGGAGAGCTACAGCATAGTTGCGATTCTCACATCCAATGAAACCAACCCCGATAATGCAAGAACCAGCCCCTATAAAAGCTGTGGGTAAAAATACTGCGATAAAAGAGATCTTATAATATATTGCTACACCACTCTTCACTTCATAATGCGTTGTTACAACCCAATGAATTTCATAACATGCCTTTACGATACCCCGAACTTCACTTAATGTGTTATAAAGTTTGAACCAAATAGTTATTTTGCAGCAAAATTGGTCCAAGAACTCAACAGTTATTCATACCACACAATTATTCGACGGAAGTCTTGTTACAAACTCATTAAAATGAACCGAAAATACGGAAAACTCAAATGGGGATTTTGAAGACTGACAAAATATATACGAAGAATGAAAACAACACATTTCTATTTATTTGGATCCATAAAATATCTTAGTCTCTTCTTGTCTTATTTATAATTTAAAAAAAACAAACAAATAATTTACCAACCAGGTCATTTACACCACAAATCAGTTCAATTACATCACATAACAGGTCATTTACACCCCAAAACACTTCAATTACGCCACTAATCAGGTAATTTACTTCACAAACCAGGTCATTTATTTCACAAACCCGGTCATTTACACCACGAACCAGGTCATTTGCACCACAAATCAGTTCATTTACACCACTAATCAGGATATTTACACCACTAATCAGGTCATTTACACCACGAACCAGGTCATTTACACACAAATCAGTTCATTTACACCACTAATCAGGACATTTACACCACTAATCAGGCCATGATTTACATCACGAACTAGGTAATTTACACCACAAATCAGTTCATTTACACCACTAATCAGGACATTTACACCACTAATCAGGTCATATACACCACTAATCAGGTCATTTACACCACTAATCAGGTCATTTACACCACGACATTTACATGACCAATCACTTCATATAATTTAATTTGAGTCGGGATTTTTGCGTCGGGTTTGGACTCTTTGGAGCTCACTTTTTCCTTGAGGTCCTAATCACATTGACGGGAAATGTCTGTTCAGGTCAAGCCTCGTGCTACATTGTGATGTACGCCTGCTACAGTTTGGCTACCAAGTGGCTGTTCGGATCCGGGTCCGAGAAGTGAGAGGTTGGGATTAAAATTTAAAAAATATATATATATTATTGTTAGGTTGGAAGACAAAATTTGGTATCAAATGAAATATAATTGAATGGTCTATATCTTTGTAAACTTAATTCTTCAGTTGAACTAAAATAACCTACCACAAATGACATCCGAATAGCATTGAGTCTAAAGGGACCCAGGTCCGAGTAGCTGCGATACGTTTCCGGTTCCATTTTGACTAAATGCTATTCGGATCTCATTTGTGGTAGTTTATTTTAGTTAAACTGAAGAAGTAAGTTTACAAACATGTAGTCCATTCAATTAGCTTTTTAAATATTTTTTAATTAAGCCAAACTGTCACTTCGCTGACCCGGGTCCGAATAGCCGCAGCCTTTTTTCTACGCCATATCCTTAGCTTTTCTAAACTTTAAGTCCCGATCAAGCGTTTGTTGCCTTATGAAGAATTTCGATTTCCTGATACATCGATACTCATGTTGAAAAATATTTGCATAGTTGCACTGGAATAAGTCAATAGATTACCAGTGCTGTCTTATTTAACTGAACCACACAATCGGGTCGTTTACATATTTGCATCGCAATGTAATAAATGACGAGATTACCAGTGCTGTCTCATTCAAGAGTTTAACTGCAGCAACATCTTTTGGAATTTTATCACTAAACAAAACAATGTTCTTTTCTTTCTCTTGTTTAGTATAGCGAATACCTTGATTTGCAGCACACAAACTGATCGTTTACATTGTGGGTCATGTGCAGTATCATTTCAAATCGTGCAGTTTCCCTTTCCATTCATTCCTTTGCCAAATTAATGACTGTAGAATTGTTAGCTTTATGTACCGATAGCAGTAATAATGGATGTTTATGGAACCATTAATTGTTTATAACTAGGCCATTCACACAATCATAATGGTGATTGTTGGAACCATTAATTGCTTATAAATAGGCCCTTTACACAATCATAGTGGTAATTGTTGAAACCATGAATATGTTGTGCTGTAGTCATACACAATAATAATAGAAGGGATTAAAGGAACCATTTATTGTTTGTAGTGTAGGCGATATACACAATCATGGAACTGATTCTTGGAACCATTTCTGTAAACTTATCAACAGACTGAAAAAGTCTTCTAGTGGCCCTTGTTGGGAACCATCTCTCTAAACTTACCAACCGACTGAAAAAGTCTTCTAGTGACCCTTGTTGGAAACCATCTCTCTAAACTTACAAACAGACGAAAAAGTCTTCTAGTAACCCTTGTTGGGAACCATCTCTCTAAACTTACCAACTGACTGAAAAAGTCTTCTAGTAACCCTTGTTGGGAACCATCTCTCTAAACTTACAAACAGACGAAAAAGTCTTCTAGTAACTCTTGTTGGGAACCATCTCTCTAAACTTACCAACTGACTGAAAAAGTCTTCTAGTAACCCTTGTTGGGAACCATCTCTCTAAACTTAACAACTGACTGAAAAAGTCTTCTAGTGGCCCTTGTTGGGAACCATCTCTCTAAACTTACCAACTGACTGAAAAAGTCTTCTAGTAACCCTTGTTGGGAACCATCTCTCTAAACTTACAAACAGACGAAAAAGTCTTCTAGTAACTCTTGTTGGGAACCATCTCTCTAAACTTACCAACTGACTGAAAAAGTCTTCTAGTAACCCTTGTTGGGAACCATCTCTCTAAACTTAACAACTGACTGAAAAAGTCTTCTAGTGGCCCTTGTTGGGAACCATCTCTCTAAACTTACCAACTGACTGAAAAAGTCTTCTAGTAACCCTTGTTGGGAACCATCTCTCTAAACTTACAAACAGACGAAAAAGTCTTCTAGTAACTCTTGTTGGGAACCATCTCTCTAAACTTACCAACTGACTGAAAAAGTCTTCTAGTAACCCTTGTTGGGAACCATCTCTCTCAACTTACCAACAGACTGAAAAAGTCTTCTAGTGGCCCGTGTAGTCAAGTATTTGGAGCGGAGAAAGTCAGCCAACTGTCCGGCTGATATTGAAGTACATACCATGACCATGTAAGGTATGGATGACAGTAGTCCATTCTGTGGATGACAAAACAACTTCCGTAGCATGATTTTCATGCTCTTAAGATGCAATGCAAGGGTTTACAGCTGGGCTTCTAACGGAGAGGGGATTACAGCAGGGTTTCTAACCTAGAGGGGGGTTACGGCAGGGTTTCTAATGAGGGGGGGGGGGCTACAGCAGGGTTTTTAGCATGGTGTAATGCCACGGGGTGTGAGGTAATCTGGGGTCACACCACGGGTTTGAGGTGGCATTTCAATGGGTACTCACGCCACAAGGTAAGAGGTGCTCTTTGATACGTTGTCGAAATTTGATTGTTACAATTTTAAACAACGGCTTGTTGCTGGGACTGAATCTGTCTGTGGATGCGCCGATGGCTGATCAGGCCCATTCTGGCATGAAATGTTCTGGTACAGAACAACTCCAGGTAAATAGTTAACTCGGGCTTTTCTAGCTTGTCTTTCGTGTTCTGAAGCAACTGTTCTGTCAGCCTCAGTTGCAACGAGCCCTTGAGTATGGCAGAGCTCCACACGTTTCGATTCCTTGAGGACTGTTCCCACACGTCCTGATCAAGGTGAAATCTCCCCATTTTCCCGGACCCTTGCCTACATACTTATATCGTGGAATTGCCGCACCAATAAATGAATTTTAGGTTAGTTTTGATATTTTCTGTGACATTTTAGATTTTGTATAGATTGAATTTGAATTTCGACCACATGCATAAGCCCCCCTCCCCCTCCAACTGTGGTAGGTAGGATAGGTAAGGGTGGGGCGGACAATGTTTACGGCACTTTTATAGCTCCTTCCTCATGTCATGGAAGTGAGCAGTGGTTCCAAAAGAGGTCTGCTCAGTCACTCAGGTGGCTGCCAGACCCACACTTGCTGCAGCTTCGCAGCTGAACCATCGCAAAAGCACTTTGTAAATGATGAACAAAACAAACTAGGATGGATGGATGTTAGATTAACTTGCGCTGTGACATTGATTTCAGTGAGAAAGTTTTGCGTGAATTGTCAAACTTACTCTCTCACCCGACGCCACCTGAGTCCAGCAGCAAGACAAGGTCGAGACAGCTGGGAAGTGGTATTTGAAGCACTTTATGGAGTGGTATCTCCTCTGATGCTGCAGCAGTAGTATCCCTTCCTTTGGGGTATCCAGTCAATATTTGGTCTCCACATTGTTCTCAGCTCTCACCTGTGTCTCCAAAAAGCTGTAGCATGGACAATGGCCACACAATGGAAAACGGCTTCGATTAGCCGTAAAAAGTCAGATCGAAGGTAGCCGAACTACTTCAAGTACTCGGTAAACAAAAGCTTGTCCCCGCAACATGTGAAGACTGGATCCGGAGAGTTGAACGGAAGAACTGCTAGTTGGTCAACGGGCAGAAAAGTGGAGACAACAACGTGATGTGACTCGCAAGACGTAGATCCTATCCCGTCACCACGTGAGGTGGCATTTAAATGAGAGGTCATGCTAAGGGGTGTGTGGTGGCATGTCATTAGGTGCGAGTTCAAGGGATTATAAGAAAAGAGGAGACGTTAGCTCTTATATAAAGATATAAATTAAATGTTTATAAATTTAAACAAATCTTTATAATATTTTCATGTATGTAATAGTTCACACGTTTCTTATCTACGATCTACAATTCTATTTGAGCTTCAGTAAATGAATCTATAGTCTATTTTTTTTTCTCCACATTTTTAAATGTTTTGTTTCTATTTTGGGAGGTACGAGACTTAATTAAACAATTCACAGAGGATGCGTAGTATAGAAAAGTTTGGTAAACACTTGCATAGAGATAGCATTAGCTTTACATTATCATTAATACTTTGTCATGAGATTATCTGATGCACATAATCCAATTACTAACTTAATCCAACTAATAATATCAAGACAGGTCTCTCTCATATAATAAGTTTATGTCAAACCTCAGCAATGTCAAACTTGAGCACTTCCTTCATGAAGGTCGGTAAGCCCGTGAGTAACGTGTAGTGTGTCCAGTTGTTGCACGCATGCGCCGTCAGACACACCCACAGCGCCCTTGACTTGAACATGGAGATCCATGGTACTTGAAATTTCTGAAGTTTGAAAGAGTTATTTTATTTAAAATTAAGTGGCGTGATGCCCCTTGATTTGAAAGTCAGAAATAACAAGGCACAGCCCTTTTCTGCCATGTCCTCAGATAATCTGACGGTTTCATTTCATTTTCGCAATAACATCTTTAAGAGCATTTGTTTTGATGCAATCAAATGAAAAACAAATATTAAATTATTTTAGAATACAGTTTGTCTGTATCCATTTGCTCTTGTCTCCCTTGGGTGTTTGGAACGGTATAATTTTCAAAGACAAGGGAAAACAAATTTATTAGAATCCTTTGCTTCTAGATGTTCATGTTCTTCCATATAATCTAGATGTTCATGTTCTTCCACATAATCTAGATGTTCATGTTCTTCCATATAATCTAGATGTTCATGTTCTTCTATATAATCTAGATGTTCATGTTCTTCTATATAATCTAGATGTTCATGTTCTTCTATATAATCTAGATGTTCATGTTTTTCTATATAATCTAAATTTCAAACTCACCTCCAGAGCTTCATTTCGTCCTCGTGTTTTATTGATGTAATCCTTCTCAGCCTTGGAGATGGTTGGATGAGATTCTGGTGTATCTTCCACCACGATGAACCAAATGAGCACCCAGATCAGACAACCAGCACCTACAACAACAGACAGACAGCGAAATCTGGCAACCAGTACCTACAACAACAGACAGGCAGCGAAATCAGGCAAGCAGTACCTACAACAACAGACAGACAGCGAAATCTGGCAACCAGTACCTACAACAACAGACAGACAGCGAAATCAGGCAACCAGCACCTGCAACAACAGACATGCAGAGAAATCAGGCAACCAGCACCTGCAACAACAGACAGGCAGCGAAATCAGGCAACCAGCACCTGAAACAACAGACAGGAAGCGAAATCAGGCAACAAGTACCTACAACAACAGACATACAGCAAAATCAGGCAACCAGCACCTACAACAACAGACAGGCAGCGACATCAGGCAACCAGTACCTACAACAACAGACAGACAGCGAAATCAGGCAAGCAGTACCTACAACAACAGACAGACAACGAAATCAGGCAACCAGCACCTGCAACAACAGACAGACAGTGAAATCAGGCAACCAGCACCTGCAATAATAGACAGACAGCGAAATCAGGCAACCAACATCTGCAACAACAAACAGACATACACTTTATGTGTAGAAAAGCAATTCTTGTATGTATAATATTCATTATATTTATATATAAGCACCAAATTTTGCAAACATAGCCGTTTTAACCCATGTCCCTATGTGATTTAAGTTGATCAGACCACTCTCTCTTTAAATATTCAGAATCCAATATGGTTTTACTAGCACAAATCACAACGTGATTCATACCATCCTTTGTAAAATGTGTGGAAAAATCATACACAGGAGAGACAGGTCGTCGCCCTGGAAACCGATTTAGAGAACACCTGTTTCGCTTCAATAAAGAAGCCCTTTGTCCAGTTATATAGCATATATCAATAGTGGTAACCGTAATGGAATATTATAATATATATGACATTGCATATATTGGTATATTACTCATTGTTCAAACCAAATTCACAATTTTCCATAGCTGAAAAGTTTTTTTTACCTGTTTGGCTTTTAAATTATATTTCCATCCACTTGCCTTCTGTTCTTATAAGTTTTGTTTTATAAAATATATACTATATATATTATGTAACTTTATTTGTATTCTGTCCATTCCCATGACACACACTAAAACATATGGTGAACGATCTTTCTCTTTTTGCGCCCTCAAACAATGGAATTATTTGCCACTACACATCTGTAATATACCAACCACCAAGAACTTCAAAAATGCACTCAAAACACATCTCTTTAAACTATACTACCCTGACTTATTCCCCTCCTCTGACCGATAAATGATCTTGTTGGCTGCCGTCCATGCAGGCCCGTTCTGAGGCATACGCTGACTAAGCATCCGCGTAGGGCCCCGAACGTGAGGGGGCCCCTGTTAGGCGCCCTCGATCCCCCGTTTTTTTTTAAAGTGGCACTGCAGTCGTCTGTTTCACTGACGTTACCTTCCTCATCCTGAAATTTATCATTCTGAGTTGAATTCGGAGGCAGGGGAAGGGAAGCAGCAGGGGGGAGCTTTGGGGTGGCAAACAAGAAATCGGGACTTGGCCGTGGGAATGGGAAAGTTTAAATAGCGATCGGACCCCCCCCCCTTCCGGGGCCCCCAACCTACGCTCCATGCTTAGGGCCCCCAAACTCCAAAGAACGGCTCTGGTCCATGGTTTGCCTTGTAAAAGTCCTGGGGGTCATGCTGTTCTTTATTTCATAATTGTATTTGATTTTAATGTCATGATTATGTCTCTTTTGATAATATTTTATGTACAGCGCGGTGAGCCCAGCCCTAGGCTTGGGTACCGCGCTATAAAAGACCAATATTTATTATTATTATTTTATATAAGAATGTTTTTAGTATTTTTTTGTTGTTGTACTGATGAAGGCATTTTCCGGAATGTTTGTATTTGTATTCTGTGGCATAGTCATTAAAGCTGAACTCGTATTGTTTTATTTACACAAAGTGTTTGTGTCTCGTGTATCTACTTGAAACTTGAACGCAGTCCAACCCGCTCATAATTATGTATTAGAAACCATGTTTCATAACAAAAAATTCAGAAGCTCTTAATTATTGCATGTCAAATAAAGTCCTTCAGCTTTGAAACATCATTTTGTTGGCATTTGGTCTTGGTCAAATTTGTGAACATTTTACTCAAGTATATATTTTATATAGAGTGAAATTATCTAAATGACATTGAATGTACCTGCCGTTGTGAGCCCTTGGAGATGTTAAAGGACCATTAATTTACCTGTGACATAAAATATAGATGGCCACCCGCCATCAAATCCATGGACACACAGCCAGCCAGAGAGAGTGTACGTCACAATGTTTCCCAAGTTCTGGCCTGTGGTACACAATTTTCGAATTTGTTAAGTGACAATGTTTTAATTAAATATTATGCTTTGATCACCTAAAATTTATATAATACAAATGAATTCAATAAGTTATTTTGATTTAAAAAATAATTTATAAGATGCATTTTTATATTTACCAGCGTATGTGAATGATGACAATCGTGTTCTCTCCAACGGTGGAGCCCAGCGCCCCCATAAAGTATGCATGCTAGGGAAAGAGGCTCCCTGAAAACAGATATGGCAATACTATTGTCCTTCGTTTTCTTCTCATTTCTTTCCAAAATAAACACAATTTCTTGTAAACAATGACACTTGAGACTTGACACTTGAGACTTGACACTTGAGACTTGACACTTGAGACTTGACACTTGAGACTTGACACTTGAGACTTGACACTTGACACTTGAGACTTGAGACTTGACACTTGAGACTTGACACTTGAGACTTGACACTTGAGACTTGACACTTGAGACTTGACACTTGAGACTTGACACTTGACACTTGAGACTTGAGACTTGACACTTGAGACTTGAGACTTTACAATTGACACTTGAAATTTGAGACTTTATACATTTTACTAGGAAATAACTGTAACAAAGTATGGGAAACCCTGAAAAATTGACGCAACAAAACAACGAACGTGTCGGCAAGAAGCCTTCAGCGAAAAAACAACAGTAAAAACAATATAATATAATATGGTATCCGAGAGGTCGGCAAGAGGAAAGTGCTAGCACATATGCAGGTAAAAGAGTTATTAGAAGCAAAGGGGGACAAAAGAGATAAAAAGTGTCCACTGCGATTGACAAAGAGAGGTGGAGAAAACGTTTAACAAGTGAAGGAGAACATGACATACATGCCATGTGTTGCCAAAGCCCCGTAAGTCTAACTCAGATTGTTCTCCGAATGCATTCTTTTTGGTATGTTGATACAAGACACAATGGTGGGGATAAAGAAATCCCTTGACTCCTTGTGGTCACTTCTGTTGAAGTGTTTTAAGATGGGGTACGGCTTTTCTAGTTGCTAACACCTGGTCTACAACATCCACTAATATCCTCCATGTTCAACATCCACAAAAACAACTTCGCCTACCATCTTCTAAAACAAAATCACATACTTTCCAAACATTGTTATCCACACCCTACCCATCCAATTTCCTCAAGGGATAGTCACTGACCTCAGCTATCCCCATGAGTATCCTCAGTGCCAAAACAGCCCTGTAGTCCCATCTCGCTCCAACAGGAACTAGCAGAGTGCATAGAGCTGTCAGACCGACACCAATGCCAAGAACCTTCTTGCCTCCAAACCTGCCTGCCAGCCAACCCCCTACAACTTGGGTTGTTATGTAGCCGTAGAAAAATGAGGACAGCATCAGAGACGTAGTGGATTTGTCCCAGTCGAACTCTCCTCTCTGTGGATTGAAATAAAAGATGGTTGTGTATTATTGATATTTAAGAATGATTTAACAACTAATGTAGATTGACATGCCAACCTGTGGATTCAAAAATTTAAAAAAAATGTACAACAAGAATTTATATCTTTTTATAAATGATTTTAATGCACAAATAAAGTCTTCCCTACGCCGTGCACACATTTCAACATGTTGACATAATTCATAAATGGACTTCCTGTATCTTTGGAATCAATTAACTTGTCATCAATCCATTTTGTTTCAATTATTAGTTTTTTTACTCTGGTCAATAGCAATTTTATTTTCGAAAATGAATAGGTGAAGAATAGGATAGCGATTTAGATGCAATAAGACATCAATTTAGATGTAATAAAACAACAATTTAGATGTAATAAAACAACAATTTAGATGTAATAAAACATTAATTTAGATGTAATAAAACATCAATTTAGATTTAATTAGACATAATTACTCTATTAATTATACTAGCTGTAAACACTGTTATAACACAGATTCATGTATTTTATTTAATTTAACAACATTTTTCCGTTTTGACTAATTTGTTAAGTTTATCGTCAACTTTACAACTTTAATTTTCACCGTATACCGGAGAGACAAAGTCTTTGTAATAAATAGGACTATCGACTGATGCTAGCCATTGATAGTTTTATCAAATATTGTTAATTATTTTTAAAAAATTATAATAGCACTTACTAATACTGCAGTTCTTGTTGAGTATCAAACACTCGGATTTGTAACGATGATTTATTATTCAAACTAGTTACTGCCGTACGACGTGCTGTCTTGTTACTGCCGTACGACGTGCTGTCTTGTTACTGCCGTACGACATGCTGTCTTGGTACTGCCGTATGACGCGCTGTCTTTTTACTGCCGTACGACGTGCTGTCTTGTTACTGCCGTACGACGTGCTGTCTTGTTACTGCCGTACGACGTGCTGTCTTGTTACTGCCGTACGACGCGCTGTCTTGGTACTGCCGTACGACGCGCTGTCTTGGTACTGCCGTACGACGCGCTGTCTTGTTACTGCCGTACGACGCGCTGTCTTGGTACTGCCGTACGACGCGCTGTCTTGTTACTGCCGTACGACGCGCTGTATTGTTACTGCCGTACGACGCGCTGTCTTGTTACTGCCGTACGACATGCTGTCTTGTTACTGCCGTAAGACGCGCTGTCTTG
>CAXITT010000080.1:1208599-1301990 GCA_964033795.1 Lymnaea stagnalis
TTGTTACTGCCGTACGACGCGCTGTCTTGGTACTTCCGTACGGCGCGCTGTCTTGGTACTGCCGTACGACGCGCTGTCTTGGTACTGCCGTACGACGCGCTGTCTTGGTACTGCCGTACGACGCGCTGTCTTGTTACTGCCGTACGACATGCTGTCTTGTTACTGCCGTACGACGCGCTGTCTTGTTACTGCCGTACGACGCGCTGTATTGTTACTGCCGTACGACGCGCTGTCTTGTTACTGCCGTACGACATGCTGTCTTGTTACTGCCGTAAGACGCGCTGTCTTGGTACTGCGGTACGACGCGCTGTCTTGGTACTGCCGTACGACGCGCTGTCTTGTTACTGCCGTACGACATGCTGTCTTGGTACAAAGGTATATCATTGAAACTGCGCTGTTTTTAAATACAAATTCTCAACCAGGTCCTTTGTTAAGGAACAAATAGGATTTAAACATATAGTCTAATGTTGAATCTATTGCACCATCAGTTCTGAATGTGTGCCTTATGCAATAAAAAATATGTTCTAAATCCAGTGTCAAGTGTACAAAAGCGTGTTCAGCAGTACAACTTGACAAAGGTGTACACACTTTACCAAGTACGGATAACCATGTATGCAATAATATAACACCTACCAACAATAGTTAGCGTAATTTACGAAGAGAGGCGCAGCAAAGGGAATATATTTAAGTCAGTTATCTAATTGTTGAATTAAAATTTGTATTAAAATGTGTTAACATTCCTCTCATTTAAGAGGGAGATGGGGACTTAAGGTTTAAAATACTCTTTAATGTCAAACTGTGTAACACGGGGAAATGGTTTGAAATAAAAGGCTGACATTTGCCCACATTGACATAGGACACTATAGCTAGACTGACGTTCATAGCCCACATTGACATAGGACACTATAGCTAGACTGACGTTCATAGCCCACATTGATATAGGACACTATAGCTAGACTGACGTTCATAGCCCACATTGATATAGGACACTATAGCTAGACTGACGTTCATAGCCCACATTGACATAGGACACTATCGCTAGACTGACGTTCATAGCCCACATTGACATAGGACACTATCGCTAGACTGACCTTCATAGCCCACATTGACATAGGACACTATCGCTAGACTGACCTTCATAGCCCACATTGACATAGGACACTATCGCTAGACCGGCGTTCATAGCCCACATTGACATAGGACACTATCGCTAGACCGACGTTCATAGCCCACATTGACATAGGACACTATCGCTAGACTGACGTTCATAGCCCACATTGACATAGGACACTATCGCTAGACTGACGTTCATAGCCCACATTGACATAGGACACTATCGCTAGACCGGCGTTCATAGCCCACATTGACATAGGACACTATCGCTAGACCGGCGTTCATAGCCCACATTGACATAGGACACTATCGCTAGACTGACGTTCATAGCCCACATTGACATAGGACACTATCGCTAGACTGACGTTCATAGCCCACATTGACATAGGACACTATCGCTAGACCGGCGTTCATAGCCCACATTGATATAGGACACTATCGCTAGACCGGCTTTCATAGCCCACATTGATATAGGACACTATCGCTAGACCGGCGTTCATAGCCCACATTGACATAGGACACTATCGCTAGGCCGGCGTTCATAGGCCACATTGATATAGGACACTATCGCTAAACTGACGTTCATAGCCCACATTGACAAAGGACACTATCGCTAGACCGGCGTTCATAGCCCACATTGACATAGGACACTATCGCTAGACTGGCGTTCATAGCCCACATTGACATAGGACACTATCGCTAGACCGGCGTTCATAGCCCACATTGATATAGGACACTATCGCTAGACCGGCGTTCATTATAAAGGCTGACATTTGCCCACATTGATATAGGACACTATCGCTAGACCGGCATTCATAAATAGTTACAATTTTGTTCAGCGTGCGCTCTAATATGACCAATTCATTTGACGGCATCAAATTTGAACCTTACCTGTGTGTTCTCATGTCAACCTTACCTGTGTGTTCTCATGTGAACCTTACCTGTGTGTTCTCATGTGAAACTTACCTGTGTGTTCTCATGTGAACTTTACCAGTGTGTTCTCATGTGAACCTTACCTGTGTGTTCTCATGAGAATCTTACCTGTGTGTTCTCATGTGAAACTTACCTGTGTGTTCTCATGTGAACCTTACCTGTGTGTTCTCATGAGGAACTTACCTGTGTGTTCTCATGTCAACCTTACCTGTGTGTTCTCATGTGAAACTTACCTGTGTGTTCTCATTATTTGATGTCTGAAAAATACAGGTTTCACCACGGCTGTTGTTGCTGGTTGTGTTGGTATGGTTGGCGCTGTCCCTCACCATGCATACGATCCCAACACTCAGGTTGACACGCAAGGAATAAATGAAGAAGAAACCGGCCATCCCAACGTAAGCAATACTCCATCTTTTGGAACATAGGACTGGACCTGGAACATAGACATAGAACATAGGACTGGACCTGGAACATAGACATAGTCAGAACATAGGACTGGACCTGGAACATAGACAGAACATAGGACTGGACCTGGAACATAGACATAGTCAGAACATATGACTGGACCTGGAACATAGACAGAACATATGACTGGACCTGGAACATTGACAGAACATAGCACTGGACCTGGAACATAGACAGCACATAGGACTGGACCTGGAACATAGAAAGAACATAGGACTGGACCTGGAACATAGACAGAACATAGGAGTGAAATAGAACACATATTTAACAGGAGTTGGATTAGGACACATATAAAACATAGGAGTGAGACTAGGACACATATAAAACATAGGAGTGGGACTGGGACACATATAAAACAAAGCAGTTCTAGTACACAAATAAAAACATATGAGTGGGACTGAAGCAAAAATTGACCAAGAACAATTATATCGTAGCTAGAATGATCAATACATTGATGGTGGGCTCTCAAAATATAGAAGAAGAAGAGTAGGGACTGGGAAAATAGAAAGAGCGTAGAAAGAGTAGGGAAAGAACATAGAGAGAACACGGAAATAACATAAAAAGAAGTGTAACTGAAGCTATGCTATAAGAATTATCTTTCGTTAAATAACGCACAACTTGGAAACATGAAAAATAATAATCGGAAGTCGATTGCTGCACACGACATTTGACGTCAGCTATTATCATCCGGTCATTTGACGTCAGCTATTATCATCCGGTCATTCGTGTGAAACGCCATAAGATTCACTGTCAACTACTAAAGTGGTAGATTGATTACAATGAAGATCTCTGCAACCCTCTTTTAAGTGCGGCACACCATGGGCCTTTCCGAGCCTTCTATAAAGTGCGGCACACCCTGGGCCTTTCCGAGCCTTCTTTTAAGTGCGGCACACCCTGGGCCTTTCTGAGCCTTCTTTTAAGTGCGGCACACCCTGGGCCTTTCTGAGCCTTCTTTTAAGTGCGGCACACCCTGGGCCTTTCTGAGCCTTCTTTTAAGTGCGGCACACCCTGGGCCTTTCTGAGCCTTCTTTTAAGTGCGGCACACCCTGGGCCTTTCTGAGCCTTCTTTTAAGTGCGGCACACCCTGGGCCTTTCCGAGCCTTCTTTTAAGTGCGGCACACCCTGGGCCTTTCTGAGCCATCTTTTAAGTGCGGCACACCCTGGGCCTTTCTGAGCCTTCTTTTAAGTGCGGCACACCCTGGGCCTTTCCAAGAATTCCGCGGTACACCGGTTGCGGAAGTTTGCAGCACATGACCTATGACCTTATCAGACAACAATAACAATTGAATATTTATATTCTGGCACAATATATGAATGTATATAACAATAGAAAAATAAATAAAATAACTTGTGAGCCAATGTATCAGCGAAGCAGGACTTTTTGGCGCGACAAATAACTTTTTATTGAACTTAACGTTTATAAACTTTTAA
Source organism: Lymnaea stagnalis (assembly GCA_964033795.1). Lineage (NCBI taxonomy): Eukaryota > Metazoa > Mollusca > Gastropoda > Lymnaeidae > Lymnaea > Lymnaea stagnalis. Next base: position 1,212,542 of record CAXITT010000080.1, read on the forward strand.
TAAAGAGAATGCAAAATGTATAAATTAAGAAACGTTTAACGCGTTACTAGTCCCATGCAATATTTTACCTTTAGCAAATGCAAAATAATCAACTTATAACAACTTAATAATTGTTAATGAATCCTGTCTAATCATGTACTAAACTTATCGAACACATAACAGTATCCTTCGTGATTCAACTTCTCTTTAGCACGCTTCGATGTAACATTTTCCATTTTACTGGTTTAACAGAATTATAATATGTGATCTATTTAGGAAACTGTACTTAACTTATGATTTTAGTCTAGAACACTCTTGCACTTTTATAAATGTGAAGCGCACGCATGATTAGGCAGGAACGGTAAATAATGGCTTAGGCCATCTGTGCGCCAAAATGACCTGCGACAAAATGACCTGCGACAAAACGTCGGCGCCAAAACGTGACGTACCGATGTATCAGGTCCTCGACTATATAACTGTCAGATTTATGCTCAGACTGCTGACGGTAAGAAAGGTGAACCCGGGCGTCATATTTTGACTAAATGACGCCCGGGGATGTTCCTATATAATGCCCCCACCCCCTGTATACTATCAGTTTATTGAGTAAATATTGATGAGAAAAATTATTATTATTTTTAAAGTAGATATCATGCAAAAACATTTCCTTCCTTAGCATAGACTAACAAACTTCTAAGCTTCAGCTCAAAACGAAAAAGTTCAAAGCCTCAGAGCCACGAAGCTCAAAGCTCATAGCGTCAAACTTGCGAAAATAAATATCCCAAAATATGTGATCGATGCTAACATTGGAATAGACCGAATGTTGGTACAAGTATGTATGGGGGGGGGGTGTCAGCACTAGGGTTGGGGTCACCCATTTGCTGTAATCTCATTGTGCCGACCCCTACAGACGTCCCCCATGGACCTCCTCCAAGTTCTATGGCAGCACCATCCTGTTGTATTTAACTATGATTGATGATGTAACCGTTTCAGTTTCACGTCATACGTCATACGATAATATCGTATCTAGAAGCCTTATGTTACTGAGGTATATTATCAAATAATGAACAGTAATGTGGTTACAATAATGTGGAAGCTTAATTCAATGCTATAGTTGCGTTATCCAATTCAGCAAATACTGGAGAAGTATACCTACTGGAGAAGTATACCTACTAAAGAAATATACCTACTAGAGAAGTATACTTACTGGAGAAGTATACCTACTAAAGAAGTTTACCTACTGGAGAAGTATACCTACCAGAGAAGTATGGCTACTAGAGAAGTATGCCTACTAGAGAAGTATGCCTACTAGAGAAGTATGCCTACTAGAGAAGTAAGCCTACTAGATAAGTATGCCTACTACAGAAGTATGCCTAGAAGAGAAGTATGCCTACTAGAGAAGTATTCGTACTACAGAAGTATACCCATTAGAGAAGTATACCTACTACAGAAGTATACCTACTAGAGAAGTATACCTACTAAAGAAGTATACCTACTAGAGAAGTATATCTACTAGAGAAGTATACCTACTAGAGAAGTATGCCTACTACAGAAGTATACCCACTAGAGAAGTATGCCTACTACGCAAATATACCCACTAGAGAAGTATGCCTACTACAGAAGTATACCTCCTTGATGGGAGCTAACCGTGTCACTGTCAAATGATAGCGTAATTATTTGGCTCACTTATTGATTTCATCATTTTTAACTTGGCTGTGATAGCCCATCGGAAGAAAGCAAATGATGCATTGCCGTTATGCGATCATTGGAAGTTTTTAAATTCTCTACTATTTTTTTTTTATGTTGACATTCTCATATTTGAAAATGAAGTGGGAAAAAATCATTATTATAAAGAAATATTTTCTTTATTTTAAAAATATATTCAAATAAAAATGTATTTTAGCAAAACAAAAATATCGAACTTAAGATCTTTCCCCCTTTAAGATCAGGTGTACCAGTATCAAACGTCAATCCTTTAAAACTTATAATGAACTAGGTCAATAAATGTCGACATTCCTTTAACTGAAATGATTTATTACCCCTATCAGGACAATCAGAGCCTGGTTCGGTCACTTGATCAACTGTCATGTTTTGGTTTGAAAGGTACACTGTAGAGCTGTGGCTTGTGTGAACATTGAATCAAATAACAAAAGTTTACCACATTTTTAAGATAAAATGTTCTCTAGCGAAAATAATGATTATAGATTTGATTTGTTGTAGTTGATTAGTCTAATTCAATGGTCTGGAAATAAACTTTTAACATTGTTTTTAACTAATTAAAAGTACAGAACATGGTTTCCACATGTCATCGGTTGAAATCACAGTAACACGAATTATTTCACAAAATTATTTATGCCGTAAGATCTGAGCCTCTCCAATAGTAACAATGGAAACCAACATTGAACACGTGCCACTCTGATGCAACTGATATCACATCGGGGCAGTGAAGCATGAAGTGTGCATGACGTGTTTCTTGTTCACCTCGACATCTAAGAAGTGAACAATCGAAGAAATGAACAAATAAATTTATGACCACTTTCAACGAATTCTAAATATGTTCTAATCCAACTGTTTCCAGACAAAGCTGTTTACGCTCTGCAGATGGCTTGCTTCCCTTGGTGTCATGGCGTGCATGATGTTGACCTCATGTAATCAACAATAATTTATTTATGATAAGACATCATGTGGGTGTGTATGTGTTCGTGTGTATGCGTGTAATTTATGTTTATGTGCGTATGTCTGTATGTCCGTATCGACACGTGTGTGTGTGTGTAGAGTCACTAGGTGGGGGAAAACCGCACTCGATGCACGCACCACAGAGGCCATCACCAAATGGAACATTGCACGTTTGACACAGCTTACTCGGGACGGAGCCATAAGATAGCGTTGTTAATACAAGAGTAAGGATCCATAAGATGGCGTTGTTAATACAAGAGTAGGGAGCCATAAGATAGCATTGTTAATACAAGAGTAGGGAGCCATATGATAGCGTTGTTAATAAAAGAGTAGGGAGCCATAAGATGGCGTTGTTAATACAAGAGTAGGGAGCCATAAGATAGCGTTGTTAATACAAGAGTAGGGAGCCATAAGATAGCGTTGTTAATACAAGAGTAGGGAGCCATAAGATGGCGTTGTTAATACAATAGTAGGGAGCCATAAGATAGCGTTGTTAATACAAGAGTAGGGAGCCATAAGATGGCGTTGTTAATACAAGAGTAGGGAGCCATAAAATAGCGTTTTTTAATACAAGAGTAGGGAGCCATAAAATAGCATTTTTTAATACAAGAGTAGGGAGCCATAAAATAGCGTTGTTAATACAAGAGTAGGGAGCCATAAGATAGCGTTGTTAATACAAGAGTAGGACAATAAGATAGCGTTGTTAATACAAGAGTAAGGACAATAAGATAGCGTTGTTAATACAAGAGTAGGGAGCCATAAGATAGCGTTGTTAATACAAGAGTAGGGAGCCATAAGATAGCGTTGTTAATACAAGAGTAGGGAGCCATAAGATAGCGTTGTTAATACAAGAGTAGGGAGCCATAAGATAGCGTTATTAATACAAGAGTAGGGAGCCATAAGATAGCGTTGTTAATAGAAGAGTAGGACAATAAGATAGCGTTGTTAATACAAGAGTAGGGAGCCATAAGATAGCGTTGTTAATACAAGAGTAGGGAGCCATAAGATAGCGTTGTTAATACAAGAGAATGGAGCCATACGATAGCATTGTTAATAACAAAAATAAGGAGCCATAAGATTGCGTTGTTAATACAAGAGAAGGACAATGAGATAGCGTTGTTAATACAAGAGAAGGGAGCCATAAGATAGCGTTGTTAATACAAGAGTAAGGAGCCATAAGATAGCGTTGTTAATACAAGAGTAGGACAACAAGATAGCGTTGTTAATACAAGAGAATGGAGCCATAAGATAGCGTTGTTAATACAAGAGTAAGGAGCCATAAGATAGCGTTGTTAATACAAAAGAAGGGAGCCATAAGATAGCATTGTTAAAACAAGAGAAGGGAGCCATAAGATAGCGTTGTTAATACAAGAGTAGGGAGCCATAAGATAGCGTTGTTAATACAAGAGTAAGGAGCCATAAGATAGCGTTGTTAATACAAGAGTAGGAAGCCATAAGATAGCGTTGTTAATACAAGAGTAGGGAGCCATAAGATAGCGTTGTTAATACAAGAGTAGGGAGCCATAAGATAGCGTTGTTAATACAAGAGAAGGACAATAAGATAGCGTTGTTAATACAAGAGTAAGGAGCCATAAGATAGCGTTGTTAATACAAGAGTAAGGAGCCATAAGATAGCGTTGTTAATACAAGAGTAGGGAGCCATAAGATAGCGTTGTTAATACAAAAGTAGGGAGCCATAAGATAGCGTTGTTAATACAAGAGAAGGACAATAAGATAGCGTTGTTAATACAAGAGTAAGGAGCCATAAGATAGCGTTGTTAATACAAGAGAAGGACAATAAGATAGCGTTATTAATACAAGAGTAAGGAGCCATAAGACAGCGTTATTAATACAAGAGTAGGGAGCCATAAGATAGCGTTGTTAATACAAGAGTAGGGAGCCATAAGATAGCGTTGTTAATACAAGAGAAGGACAATAAGATAGCGTTGTTAATACAAGAGAAGGACAATAAGATAGCGTTGTTAATACAAGAGTAAGGAGCCATAAGATAGCGTTGTTAATACAAGAGTAGGACAATAAGATAGCGTTGTTAATACAAGAGTAAGGAGCCATAAGATAGCGTTGTTAATACAAGAGTAGGACAATAAGATAGCGTTGTTAATACAAGAGTAAGGACAATAAGATTGCGTTGTTAATACAAGAGTAAGGAGCCATAAGATAGCGTTGTTAATACAAGAGTAGGACAATAAGATAGCGTTGTTAATACAAGAGAAGGACAATAAGATAGCGTTGTTAATACAAGAGTAAGGAGCCATAAGATAGCGTTGTTAATACAAGAGTAGGACAATAAGATAGCGTTGTTAATACAAGAGAAGGACAATAAGATAGCGTTGTTAATACAAGAGAAGGACAATAAGATAGCGTTGTTAATACAAGAGAAGGACAATAAGATAGCGTTGTTAATACAAGAGTAAGGAGCCATAAGATAGCGTTGTTAATACAAGAGTAAGGAGCCATAAGATAGCGTTGTTAATACAAGAGTAAGGAGCAATAAGATAGCGTTGTTAATACAAGAGTAGGGAGCCATAAGATAGCGTTGTTAATACAAGAGAAGGACAATAAGATAGCGTTGTTAATACAAGAGAAGAACAATAAGATAGCGTTGTTAATACAAGAGAAGGACAATAAGATAGCGTTATTAAAACAAGAGTAAGGAGCCATAAGATAGCGTTATTAATACAAGAGTAGGGAGCCATAAGATAGCGTTGTTAATACAAGAGTAGGGAGCCATAAGATAGCGTTGTTAATACAAGAGAAGGACAATAAGATAGCGTTGTTAATACAAGAGTAAGGAGCCATAAGATAGCGTTGTTAATACAAGAGTAGGGAGCCATAAGATAGCGTTGTTAATACAAGAGTAGGGAGCCATAAGATAGCGTTGTTAATACAAGAGTAGGGAGCCATAAGATAGCGTTGTTAATACAAGAGTAGGGAGCCATAAGATAGCGTTGTTAATACAAGAGTAGGGAGCCATAAGATAGCGTTGTTAATACAAGAGTAGGGAGCCATAAGATAGCGTTGTTAATACAAGAGTAGGGAGCCATAAGATAGCGTTGTTAATACAAGAGTAGGGAGCCATAAGATAGCGTTGTTAATACAAGAGTAGGGAGCCATAAGATAGCGTTGTTAATACAAGAGTAGGGAGCCATAAGATAGCGTTGTTAATACAAGAGTAGGGAGCCATAAGATAGCGTTGTTAATACAAGAGTAGGGAGCCATAAGATAGCGTTGTTAATACAAGAGTAAGGACAATAAGATAGCGTTGTTAATACAAGAGTAGGGAGCCATAAGATAGCGTTGTTAATACAAGAGTAAGGAGCCATAAGATAGCGTTGTTAATACAAGAGTAGGGAGCCATAAGATAGCGTTGTTAATACAAGAGTAGGGAGCCATAAGATAGCGTTGTTAATACAAGAGTAAGGACAATAAGATAGCGTTGTTAATACAAGAGTAGGGAGCCATAAGATAGCGTTGTTAATACAAGAGTAAGGAGCCATAAGATAGCGTTGTTAATACAAGAGTAGGGAGCCATAAGATAGCGTTGTTAATACAAGAGTAGGGAGCCATAAGATAGCGTTGTGAATACAAGAGTAAGGAGCCATAAGATAGCGTTGTTAATACAAGAGTAGGACAACAAGATAGCGTTGTTAATACAAGAGTAGGGAGCCATAAGATAGCGTTGTTAATACAAGAGAAGGACAATAAAATATCGTTGTTAATACAAGAGAAGGACAATAAGATAGCGTTTTTAATACAATAGTAAGGAGCCATAAGATAGCGTTGTTAATACAAGAGAAGGACAATAAGATAGCGTTGTTAATACAAGAGTAGGGAGCCATAAGATAGCGTTGTTAATACAAGAGTAGGGAGCCATAAGATAGCGTTGTTAATACAAGAGTAGGGAGCCATAAGATAGCGTTGTTAATACAAGAGTAGGGAGCCATAAGATAGCGTTGTTAATACAAGAGTAGGGAGCCATAAGATAGCGTTGTTAATACAAGAGTAGGGAGCCATAAGATAGCGTTGTTAATACAAGAGTAGGGAGCCATAAGATAGCGTTGTTAATACAAGAGTAGGGAGCCATAAGATAGCGTTGTTAATACAAGAGTAGGGAGCCATAAGATAGCGTTGTTAATACAAGAGTAGGGAGCCATAAGATAGCGTTGTTAATACAAGAGTAGGGAGCCATAAGATAGCGTTGTTAATACAAGAGTAGGGAGCCATAAGATAGCGTTGTTAATACAAGAGTAGGGAGCCATAAGATAGCGTTGTTAATACAAGAGTAGGGAGCCATAAGATAGCGTTGTTAATACAAGAGTAGGGAGCCATAAGATAGCGTTGTTAATACAAGAGTAGGGAGCCATAAGATAGCGTTGTTAATACAAGAGTAGGGAGCCATAAGATAGCGTTGTTAATACAAGAGTAGGGAGCCATAAGATAGCGTTGTTAATACAAGAGTAGGGAGCCATAAGATAGCGTTGTTAATACAAGAGTAGGGAGCCATAAGATAGCGTTGTTAATACAAGAGTAGGGAGCCATAAGATAGCGTTGTTAATACAAGAGTAGGGAGCCATAAGATAGCGTTGTTAATACAAGAGTAGGGAGCCATAAGATAGCGTTGTTAATACAAGAGTAGGGAGCCATAAGATAGCGTTGTTAATACAAGAGTAGGGAGCCATAAGATAGCGTTGTTAATACAAGAGTAGGGAGCCATAAGATAGCGTTGTTAATACAAGAGTAGGGAGCCATAAGATAGCGTTGTTAATACAAGAGTAGGGAGCCATAAGATAGCGTTGTTAATACAAGAGTAGGGAGCCATAAGATAGCGTTGTTAATACAAGAGTAGGGAGCCATAAGATAGCGTTGTTAATACAAGAGTAGGGAGCCATAAGATAGCGTTGTTAATACAAGAGTAGGGAGCCATAAGATAGCGTTGTTAATACAAGAGTAGGGAGCCATAAGATAGCGTTGTTAATACAAGAGTAGGGAGCCATAAGATAGCGTTGTTAATACAAGAGTAGGGAGCCATAAGATAGCGTTGTTAATACAAGAGTAGGGAGCCATAAGATAGCGTTGTTAATACAAGAGTAGGGAGCCATAAGATAGCGTTGTTAATACAAGAGTAGGGAGCCATAAGATAGCGTTGTTAATACAAGAGTAGGGAGCCATAAGATAGCGTTGTTAATACAAGAGTAGGGAGCCATAAGATAGCGTTGTTAATACAAGAGTAGGGAGCCATAAGATAGCGTTGTTAATACAAGAGTAGGGAGCCATAAGATAGCGTTGTTAATACAAGAGTAGGGAGCCATAAGATAGCGTTGTTAATACAAGAGTAGGGAGCCATAAGATAGCGTTGTTAATACAAGAGTAGGGAGCCATAAGATAGCGTTGTTAATACAAGAGTAGGGAGCCATAAGATAGCGTTGTTAATACAAGAGTAGGGAGCCATAAGATAGCGTTGTTAATACAAGAGTAGGGAGCCATAAGATAGCGTTGTTAATACAAGAGTAGGGAGCCATAAGATAGCGTTGTTAATACAAGAGTAGGGAGCCATAAGATAGCGTTGTTAATACAAGAGTAGGGAGCCATAAGATAGCGTTGTTAATACAAGAGTAGGGAGCCATAAGATAGCGTTGTTAATACAAGAGTAGGGAGCCATAAGATAGCGTTGTTAATACAAGAGTAGGGAGCCATAAGATAGCGTTGTTAATACAAGAGTAGGGAGCCATAAGATAGCGTTGTTAATACAAGAGTAGGGAGCCATAAGATAGCGTTGTTAATACAAGAGTAGGGAGCCATAAGATAGCGTTGTTAATACAAGAGTAGGGAGCCATAAGATAGCGTTGTTAATACAAGAGTAGGGAGCCATAAGATAGCGTTGTTAATACAAGAGTAGGGAGCCATAAGATAGCGTTGTTAATACAAGAGTAAGGAGCCACAAGATAGCGTTGTTAATACAAGAGTAGGGAGCCATAAGATAGCATTGTTAATACAAGAGAAGGACAATAAGATAGCGTTGTTAATACAAGAGTAAGGAGCCACAAGATAGCGTTGTTAATACAAGAGTAAGGAGCCATAAGATAGCGTTGTTAATATAAGAGTAAGGAACCATAAGATAGCGTTGTTAATACAAGAGTAGGGAGCCATAAGATAGCATTGTTAATACAAGAAAAGGACAATAAGATAGCGTTGTTAATACAAGAGAAGGACAATAAGATAGCGTTGTTAATACAAGAGAAGGACAATAAGATAGCGTTGTTAATACAAGAGTAGGACAATAAGATAGCGTTGTTAATACAAGAGTAAGGAACCATAAGATAGCGTTGTTAATACAAGAGTAGGGAGCCATAAAATAGCGTTTTTTAATACAAGAGTAGGGAGCCATAAAATAGCGTTGTTAATACAAGAGTAGGGAGCCATAAGATAGCGTTGTTAATACAAGAGTAGGGAGCCATAAGATAGCGTTGTTAATACGAGAGTAGGACAATAAGATAGCGTTGTTAATACAAGAGTAAGGAGCCATAAGATAGCGTTGTTAATACAAAAGTAAGGAGCCATAAGATAGCGTTGTTAATACAAGAGAAGGACAATAAGATATCGTTGTTAATACAAGAGTAGGACAATAAGATAGCGTTATTAATACAAGAGTAAGGACAATAAGATAGCGTTGTTAATACAAGAGTAAGGAGCCATAAGATAGCGTTGTTAATACAAGAGTAAGGACAATAAGATAGCGTTGTTAATACAAGAGTAAGGAGCCATAAGATAGCGTTGTTAATACAAGAGTAGGGAGCCATAAGATAGCGTTGTTAATACAAGAGTAGGGAGCCATAAGATAGCGTTGTTAATACAAGAGTAAGGAGCCATAAGATAGCGTTGTTAATACAAGAGTAAGGAACCATAAGATAGCGTTGTTAATACAAGAGTAGGGAGCCATAAAATAGCGTTTTTTAATACAAGAGTAGGGAGCCATAAAATAGCGTTGTTAATACAAGAGTAGGGAGCCATAAGATAGCGTTGTTAATACAAGAGTAGGGAGCCATAAGATAGCGTTGTTAATACGAGAGTAGGACAATAAGATAGCGTTGTTAATACAAGAGTAAGGAGCCATAAGATAGCGTTGTTAATACAAAAGTAAGGAGCCATAAGATAGCGTTGTTAATACAAGAGAAGGACAATAAGATATCGTTGTTAATACAAGAGTAGGACAATAAGATAGCGTTATTAATACAAGAGTAAGGACAATAAGATAGCGTTGTTAATACAAGAGTAAGGAGCCATAAGATAGCGTTGTTAATACAAGAGTAAGGACAATAAGATAGCGTTGTTAATACAAGAGTAAGGAGCCATAAGATAGCGTTGTTAATACAAGAGTAGGGAGCCATAAGATAGCGTTGTTAATACAAGAGTAGGGAGCCATAAGATAGCGTTGTTAATACAAGAGTAAGGAGCCATAACATAGCGTTGTTAATACAAGAGTAGGGAGCCATAAGATAGCGTTGTTAATACAAGAGTAGGGAGCCATAAGATAGCGTTGTGAATACAAGAGTAGGGAGCCATAAGATTGCGTTGTTAATACAAGAGTAGGACAACAAGATAGCGTTGTTAATACAAGAGTAAGGAGCCATAAGATAGCGTTGTTAATACAAGAGTAGGACAATAAGATAGCGTTGTTAATACAAGAGTAAGGAGCCATAAGATAGCGTTGTTAATACAAGAGTAGGGAGCCATAAAATAGCGTTGTTAATACAAGAGTAGGACAACAAGATAGCGTTGTTAATACAAGGGTAAGGAGCCATAAGATAGCGTTGTTAATACAAGAGTAGGACAATAAGATAGCGTTGTTAATAAAAGAGTAGGACAATAAGATAGCGTTGTTAATACAAGAGTAAGGACAATAAGATAGCGTTGTTAATACAAGAGTAGGGAACCATAAGATAGCGTTGTTAATACAAGAGTAGGGAGCCATAAAATAGCGTTGTTAATACAAGAGTAGGGAGCCATAAGATAGCGTTGTTTATACAAGAGTAGGGAGCCATAAGATAGCGTTGTTAATACAGGAGTAAGGAGCCATAAGCTAGCGTTGTTAATACAAGAGTAAGGAGCCAAGATATAGCGTTGTTAATACAAGAGTAGGGAGCCATAAGATAGCGTTGTTAATACAAGAGTAGGGAGCCATAAGATAGCGTTGTTAATACAAGAGTAAGGAGCCATAAGATAGCGTTGTTAATACAAGAGTAGGGAGCCATAAGATAGCGTTGTTAATACAAGAGTAGGTAGCCATAACATAGCGTTTTTAATACAAGAGTAGGGAGCCATAAGATAGCGTTGTTAATACAAGAGTAAGGAGCCATAAGATAGCGTTGTTAATACAAGAGTAAAAAGCCATAAGATAGCGTTGTTAATACAAAAGTAAGGAGCCATAAGATAGCGTTGTTAATACAAGAGAAGGACAATAAGATATCGTTGTTAATACAAGAGTAGGACAATAAGATAGCGTTGTTAATACAAGAGTAGGACCATAAGATAGCGTTGTTAATACAAGAGTAAGGACAATAAGATAGCGTTGTTAATACAAGAGTAGGGAGCCATAAGATAGCGTTGTTAATACAAGAGTAAGGACAATAAGATAGCGTTGTTAATACAAGAGTAGGGAGCCATAAGATAGCGTTGTTAATACAAGAGTAAGGAGCCATAAGATAGCGTTGTTAATACAAGAGTAGGGAGCCATAAGATAGCGTTGTTAATACAAGAGTAGGGAGCCATAAGATAGCGTTGTTAATACAAGAGTAAGGACAATAAGATAGCGTTGTTAATACAAGAGTAGGGAGTTAAGATAGCGTTGTTAATACAAGAGTAAGGAGCCATAAGATAGCGTTGTTAATACAAGAGAAAGACAATAAGATAGCGTTGTTAATACAAGAGTAGGGAGCCATAAGATAGCGTTGTTAATACAAGAGTAGGGAGCCATAAGATAGCGTTGTTAATACAAGAGTAGGGAGCCATAATATAGCGTTGTTAATACAAGAGTAAGGAGCCATAAGATAGCGTTGTTAATACAAGAGAAGGACAATAAGATAGCGTTGTTAATACAAGAGTAGGGAGCCATAAGATAGCGTTGTTAATGCAAGAGTAGGGAGCCATAAGATAGCGTTGTTAATACAAGAGTAAGGAGCCATAAGATACCGTTGTTAATACAAGAATAGGTAGCCATTACATAGATTGTTAATACAAGAGTAGGGAGCCATAAGATAGCGTTGTTAATACAAGAGTAGGGATCCATAAGATAGCGTTGTTATTACAAGAGTAGGGAGCCATAAGATAGCGTTGTTAATACAAGAGTAGGGAGCCATAAGATAGCGTTGTTAATACAAGAGTAGGGAGCCATAAGATAGCGTTTTTAATACAAGAGTAAGGACAATAAGATAGCGTTGTTAATACAAGAGTAGGGAGCCATAAGATAGCGTTGCTAATACAAGAGTAAGGAGCCATAAGATAGCGTTGTAAATACAAGAGTAGGGAGCCATAAGATAGCGTTGTTAATACAAGAGTAGGGAGCCATAAGATAGAGTTGTTAATACAAGAGTAGGGAGCCATAAGATAGCGTTGTTAATTAAGGAGAATGACAATAAGATAGCGTTGTTAATACAAGAGTAGGGAGCCATAATATAGCGTTGTTAATACAAGAGTAGGGAGCCATAAGATAGCGTTGTTAATACAAGAGTAGGGAGCCATAAGATAGTGTTGTTAATTAAAGAGAATGACAATAAGATAGCGTTGTTAATACAAGAGTAGGGAACCATAAGATAGCGTTGTTAATACAAGAGTAGGGAGCCATAAGATAGCGTTGTTAATACAAGAGTAGGGAGCCATAAGATATCGTTGTTAATACAAGAGTAGGGAGCCATAAGATAGCGTTGTTAATACAAGAGTAAGGAGCCATAAGATAGCGTTGTTAATACAAGAGTAAGGAGCCATAAGATATCGTCTTTAATACAAGAGTAAGGAGCCATAAGATAGCGTTGTTAATACAAGAGTAAGGAGCCATAAGATAGCGTTGTTAATACAAGAATAGGTAGCCATAAGATAGCGTTGTTAATACAAGAGTAGGGAGCCATAAGATAGCGTTGTTAATACAAGAGTAGGGAGCCATAAGATAGCGTTGTTAATACAAGAGTAGGGAGCCATAAGATAGCGTTGTTAATACAAGAGTAAGGAGCCATAAGATATCGTTGTTAATACAAGAGTAAGGAGCCATAAGACAGCGTTGTTAATACAAGAGTAAGGAGCCATAAGATAGCGTTGTTAATACAAGAATAGGTAGCCATAAGATAGCGTTGTTAACACAAGAGTAGGGAGCCATAAGATAGCGTTGTTAATACAAGAGTAGGGAGCCATAAGATAGCGTTGTTAATACAAGAGTAGGGAGCAATAAGATAGCGTTGTTAATACAAGAGTAGGTAGCCATAAGATAGAGTTGTTAATACAAGAGTAGGGAGCCATAAGATAGCGTTGTTAATACAAGAGTAGGGAGCCATAAGATAGCGTTGTTAATACAAGAGTAAGGAGCCATAAGATAGCGTTGTTAATACAAGAGAAGGACAATAATATAGCGTTGTTAATACAAGAGTAAGGAGCCATAAGATAGCGTTGTTAATACAAGAGTAGGGAGCCATAAGATAGCGTTGTTAATACAAGAGTAGGGAGCCATAAGATAGCGTTGTTAATACAAGAGTAAGGAGCCATAAGATAGCGTTGTTAATACAAGAGTAGGGAGCCATAAGATAGCGTTGTTAATACAAGAGTAGGGAGCCATAAGATAGCGTTGTTAATACAAGAGTAAGGAGCCATAAGATAGCGTTGTTAATACAAGAGTAGGGAGCCATAAGATAGCGTTATTTATACAAAAGAAGGGAGCCATAAGATAGCGTTGTTAATACAAGAGAAGGACAATATGATAGCGTTGTTAATACAAGAGTAAGGAGCCATAAGATAGCGTTGTTAATACAAGAGTAAGGAGCCATAAGATAGCGTTGTTAATACAAGAGTAAGGAGCCATAAGATAGCGTTGTTAATACAAGAGAAGGACAATAAGATAGCGTTGTTAATACAAGAGTAAGGAGCCATAAGATAGCGTTGTTAATACAAGAGCAAGGAGCCATAAGATAGCGTTGTTAATACAGGATCAGGGATACATATTTTACTATGACCAGTGGCGTAGCCAGGGTGAGCGCCATCCACACCGGGACAAATTTTTTGACGTTCCCCTTACATGAATCACTGCTTGAGTTTCCATAGAAGATGATGTTGACTGCTTGTCTCCTTAGGCTCCCATAGCACGTGATGTTGACTGCTTGTCTCCTTAGACTCCCATAGCAGATGATGTTAACTGCTTGTCTCCTTAGACTCCCATAGCAGCTGATGTTGACTGCTTGTCTCCTTAGGCTCCCATAGCAGATGATGTTGACTGCTTGTCTTCTTAGGCTCCCATAGCAGATGATGTTGACTGCTTGTCTCCTTAGGCTCCCATAGCAGATGATGTTGACTGCTTGTCTCCTTAGGCTCCCATAGCAGATGATGTTGACTGCTTGTCTCCTTAGGCTCCCATAGCAGATGATGTTGACTGCTTGTCTCCTTAGGCTCCCATAGCAGATGATGTTGACTGCTTGTCTCCTTAGGCTCCCATAGCAGATGATGTTGACTGCTTGTCTCCTTAGGCTCCCATAGCAGATGATGTTGACTGCTTGTCTCCTTAGGCTCCCATAGCAGATGATGTTGACTGCTTGTCTCCTTAGGCTCCCATAGCAGATGATGTTGACTGCTTGTCTCCTTAGGCTCCCATAGCAGATGATGTTGACTGCTTGTCTCCTTAGGCTCCCATAGCAGATGATGTTGACTGCTTGTCTCCTTAGGCTCCCATAGCAGATGATGTTGACTGCTTGTCTCCTTAGGCTCCCATAGCAGATGATGTTGACTGCTTGTCTCCTTAGGCTCCCATAGCAGATGATGTTGACTGCTTGTCTCCTTAGGCTCCCATAGCAGATGATGTTGACTGCTTGTCTCCTTAGGCTCCCATAGCAGATGATGTTGACTGCTTGTCTCCTTAGGCTCCCATAGCAGATGATGTTGACTGCTTGTCTCCTTAGGCTCCCATAGCAGATGATGTTGACTGCTTGTCTCCTTAGGCTCCCATAGCAGATGATGTTGACTGCTTGTCTCCTTAGGCTCCCATAGCAGATGATGTTGACTGCTTGTCTCCTTAGGCTCCCATAGCAGATGATGTTGACTGCTTGTCTCCTTAGGCTCCCATAGCAGATGATGTTGACTGCTTGTCTCCTTAGGCTCCCATAGCAGATGATGTTGACTGCTTGTCTCCTTAGGCTCCCATAGCAGATGATGTTGACTGCTTGTCTCCTTAGACTCCCATAGCAGCTGATGTTGACTGCTTGTCTCCTTAGGCTCCCATAGCAGATGATGTTGACTGCTTGTCTCCTTAGGCTTCCATAGCAGATGATGTTGACTGCGTGTCTCCTTAGGCTCCCATAGCAGCTGATGTTGACTGCTTGTCTCCTTAGACTCCCATAGCAGATGATGTTGACTGCTTGTCTCCTTAGGCTCCCATAGCAGCTGATGTTGACTGCTTGTCTCCTTAGACTCCCATAGCAGATGATGTTGACTGCTTGTCTCCTTAGACTCCCATAGCAGATGATGTTGACTGCTTGTCTCCTTAGACTCCCATAGCAGATGATGTTGACTGCTTGTCTCCTTAGGCTCCCATAGCACGTGATGTTGACTGCTTGTCTCCTTAGACTCCCATAGCAGATGATGTTGACTGCTTGTCTCCTTAGACTCCCATAGCAGCTGATGTTGACTGCTTGTCTCCTTAGGCTCCCATAGCAGATGATGTTGACTGCTTGTCTCCTTAGGCTTCAATAGCAGATGATGTTGACTGCTTGTCTTCTTAGGCTCCCATAGCAGATGATGTTGACTGCTTGTCTCCTTAGGCTCCCATAGCAGCTGATGTTGACTGCTTGTCTTCTTAGGCTCACATAGCAGATGATGTTGACTGCTTGTCTCCTTAGGCTTCCATAGCAGATGATGTTGACTGCTTGTCTTCTTAGGCTCCCATAGCAGATGATGTTGACTGCTTGTCTCCTTAGACTCCCATAGCAGCTGATGTTGACTGCTTGTCTCCTTAGGCTCCCATAGCAGCTGATGTTGACTGCTTGTCTCCTTAGGCTCCCATAGCAGCTGATGTTGACTGCTTGTCTCCTTAGGCTCCCATAGCAGATGATGTTGACTGCTTGTCTCCTTAGGCTCCCATAGCAGATGATGTTGACTGCTTGTCTCCTTAGGCTCCCATAGCAGATGATGTTGACTGCTTGTCTCCTTAGGCTCCCATAGCAGCTGATGTTGACTGCTTGTCTCCTTAGACTCCCATAGCAGCTGATGTTGACTGCTTGTCTCCTTAGACTCCCATAGCAGATGATGTTGACTGCTTGTCTCCTTAGGCTCCCATAGCAGCTGATGTTGACTGCTTGTCTCCTTAGGCTCCCATAGCAGCTGATGTTGACTGCTTGTCTCCTTAGACTCCCATAGCAGATGATGTTGACTGCTTGTCTCCTTAGGCTCCCATAGCAGCTGATGTTGACTGCTTGTCTCCTTAGGCTCCCATAGCAGATGATGTTGACTGCTTGTCTCCTTAGGCTCCCATAGCAGATGATGTTGACTGCTTGTCTCCTTAGGCTCCCATAGCAGATGATGTTGACTGCTTGTCTCCTTAGGCTCCCATAGCAGATGATGTTGACTGCTTGTCTCCTTAGGCTCCCATAGCAGATGATGTTGACTGCTTGTCTCCTTAGGCTCCCATAGCAGATGATGTTGACTGCTTGTCTCCTTAGGCTCCCATAGCAGATGATGTTGACTGCTTGTCTCCTTAGGCTCCCATAGCAGATGATGTTGACTGCTTGTCTCCTTAGGCTCCCATAGCAGATGATGTTGACTGCTTGTCTCCTTAGGCTCCCATAGCAGATGATGTTGACTGCTTGTCTCCTTAGGCTCCCATAGCAGATGATGTTGACTGCTTGTCTCCTTAGGCTCCCATAGCAGATGATGTTGACTGCTTGTCTCCTTAGGCTCCCATAGCAGATGATGTTGACTGCTTGTCTCCTTAGGCTCCCATAGCAGATGATGTTGACTGCTTGTCTCCTTAGGCTCCCATAGCAGATGATGTTGACTGCTTGTCTCCTTAGGCTCCCATAGCAGATGATGTTGACTGCTTGTCTCCTTAGGCTCCCATAGCAGATGATGTTGACTGCTTGTCTCCTTAGGCTCCCATAGCAGATGATGTTGACTGCTTGTCTCCTTAGACTCCCATAGCAGCTGATGTTGACTGCTTGTCTCCTTAGGCTCCCATAGCAGATGATGTTGACTGCTTGTCTCCTTAGACTCCCATAGCAGCTGATGTTGACTGCTTGTCTCCTTAGGCTCCCATAGCAGCTGATGTTGACTGCTTGTCTCCTTAGGCTCCCATAGCAGCTGATGTTGACTGCTTGTCTCCTTAGGCTCCCATAGCAGATGATGTTGACTGCTTGTCTCCTTAGACTCCCATAGCAGCTGATGTTGACTGCTTGTCTCCTTAGACTCCCATAGCAGCTGATGTTGACTGCTTGTCTCCTTAGGCTCCCATAGCAGAAGATGTTGACTGCTTGTCTCCTTTCCCAGTTTTCTCCTTGCCCACTTGGTAATGCGCTTAAAAAATTCATCAATTATGGAGTGAGAAAAGAGTCTTTGTTTCCTCGATGTTGTATGATGTGATATTCCATTGTATATTGTTGTATTTTATTGTTTGTTTTGTATTGTGTTATATGGTGTTTTATGATAATAATATTAATAAAGTTTATTTCAAAAACTCGATTCATCCCCAAAGGCTCGAGATGCGGTACAAAGTAAAAAAAAAAATAATAAGAAAAAAAACACTATAATTTACAACATTTAAAAAATGATGTATGTTATTGTATATTTATGTATTGTGTTGTATAATGTATGTTGTTGTATGTTATTGTATGTAGTTGTACGGTGTTGTATGATTTTTATTTGGGGATTTCTGTTGGTGTATTGTGTTGTACATTGATGTGGAGAGCTACATGTTCTTTGAACACAATTCTGATAATCCAAGAAAGTCGAAATTATTCTCTTATCACAGTGATTCATTTCTTCCAATTTAGCTAAAGTGATGATTCGTGCCGCGCTATCATTAGACACATGCATCGAGTATTGTTAGTTGAATGGAGTGATTAATTGGAAGCTGGGGTCCCCCACCCCTTTTTCATGTCAGCAATTCTATGTTAACAGTTCCATGTCAGCCGTTCCCTGTCAGCCGTTCCATGTCAGCCGTTCCATGTCAGCCGTTCCATGTCAGCAGTTCCATGTCAGCAGTTCCATGTCAGCAGTTCCATTTCAGCAGTTCCATGTCAGCAGTTCCATGTCAGCAGTTCTATGTCAGCAGTTCTATGTCAGCAGTTCTATGTCAGCAGTTCTATGTCAACAGTTCTATGTCAGTAGTTCTATGTCAGCAGTTCTAAGTCAGCAGTTCCATGTCAGCAGTTCCATGTCAGCAGTTCTATGTCAGCAGTTCCATGTCAGCAGTTCTATGTCAGCCGTTCCATGTCAGCCGTTCTATGTCAGCAGTTCTATGTCAGCAGTTCTAAGTCAGCAGTTCCATGTCAGCAGTTCCATGTCAGCAGTTCTATGTCAGCAGTTCCATGTCAGCAGTTCTATGTCAGCAGTTCCATGTCAGCCGTTCATGTCAGCAGTTCTATGTCAGCCGTTCTATGTCAGCCGTTCTATGTCAGCAGTTCTATGTCAGCAGTTCTATGTAAGCAGTTCTATGTCAGCAGTTCTATGTCAGCAGTTCTATGTCAGCAGTTATATGTCAGCAGTTCTATGTCAGCAGTTCTATGTCAGCAGTTCTATGTCAGCCGTTCCATGTCAGCCGTTCCATGTCAGCAGTTCCATGTCAGCAGTTCTATGTCAGCAGTTCCATGTCAACAGTTCTATGTCAGCCGTTCCATGTCAGCCGTTCTATGTCAGCAGTTCTATGTCAGCAGTTCTAAGTCAGCAGTTCCATGTCAGCAGTTCCATGTCAGCAGTTCCATGTCAGCAGTTCGATGTCAGCAGTTCTATGTTTGCAGTTCTCTGCCCTTCATGGCTCACGTGGCTTCCAATAAGAGACACCGACAGTCTGAACACTACCCAGAGTCCTGGCCAACGGCAGCTAGAGAAATGAACTGGCAGATTCGAGAAGAATTGACCAGACACTTAGACGGGGCTTTTTATATTAAAATGAAACTTTGTGTACACCGATGTTAGATATGTTGCATCTTCAATTTATTATATTTGTCAGCTGACATTGAACATTGTAGAAAATACATTATTCATCAAAAATCATTCATTATATATCAAACAAATACATCATTTTAAACCTAAAACTACCATAAAATGTAATGAACAAATGTCAACAAAAAGAAGAAACAAACAAAAGCTTTAGAGTAATTTTTAAGTTAACACCAAAATTCTGCCTTGTCTAGCGTAAACTGTATAATTTTCACTTCTCAAAAGAAGTCCTTGTAGCAAAATTAGCACTACGGAAGGGCACAGAAAACAAGCAGCCAATGCTCTCCTACGAGAAGTGTAGCTGAGACCGCCACAACAGGACTGGCCTCATTAGCCAATCGAGAAGGTGCAACTAATACAGACGCTACACCATTGTCTCACGACGACTGAAGAATGGTTACCGGAAATTTGTTTGACAGAAATTTCGTCGACGGAAGTTTGATCAAACGGAAATTTGATCGAACTGAAATTTGGTCGAACGGAAGTTTGGTCAAATTTTATGTTCAGTTGACACAATCAAATTTTGCGTCAAATTTATTTTTGAACGTATTATTTTGTTTTACTATATAGCACATTGCGTTTAAAAAGAAATTTGATGAAATTTGATCGTATAAAGTGGAGAAAAAAACATTCGATCAAAATTCCGTTCGACCAAACTTCCGTTCGATCAAACCTCCGTTCGATCAAACTTCCGTCGATCAATTTTCCGTCGACGAAATTTCTTTCCGGATATGCTGAAGAATACAATTTCTTAATTGTCTACTGAATATTGTATTGTGAACAGCTAAATTATGGGCCAGTTTGCAAATGGAAGCTTGCACTTGACAGTTTAAATTATAAAATTTTTACACAAGTAATTTTAGTATCAAAATGATACTGAACCTAAGATTTTCTAATAGAAATGCGAGTGCACAAATAAAAATAATTAAAATTAAAAAAGAAATGAAAATGAAAGAAAAAAAATTAAATGAAGATGAATATCAGACCCTCGACAAAGACTGGACATCTAAGAGTGTTGTCATTGATCTTAAACCCACTGCAGTGTGCCGAATATGTCGTAAGTCTGTGTCTGCCTTCAGAGAATATAGTCTAAGACGACAGTGTCATTCTAATCATGATAATTTTGGCATTAAATGAAGCTGAATTGAAGCACAGTGCCAATGATGAGCAATGTACAGCAGGAACAAACAACGTTTGCCATGTTGTCATCTGTACAAGAAGCCATCTGTACAAGAAGCCATCTGTACAAGAAGCCATCTGTACAAGAAGCCATCTGTACAAGAAGCCATCTGTACAAGAAGCCATCTGTACATGAAGCCATCTGTACAAGAAGCCATCTGTACAAGAAGCCATCTGTACAAGAAGCCATCTGTACAAGAAGCCACTACAATGTATTTACTGATCTCACGTTTAAAAAAATCAATAAACCATTTATTGATTGTGAACAAGTTTTTTCTTCTTCCCATGACATTTTGTAAATGAGATGGACAAAGATTGTACTGACAGCAGTGGACTTATAGACTTGCAGACTGACAAACTTCTCAAAGAGAAATTAAACGACATTGAAATTTGAATAATACAATTTTATGCGAAACTTGGAAAGGATTTTCCCAAATATAAAACACGTTGTTCTGGAATGATTCTTTAATAATGCTAAACAAATATGTGAGAACACAGCTTTCTCCTGAATGAACATCACTGAATCCATTTACAGGTGTCAGCTACACGATGTAAATTTGCATTCTATTCTATACTTTGATTCCGGACTAGGGGAAAACCCAAAAAATATTTGAAGCTACAAATATATTATGAAAAATTTTAAAACTATATAACTTAATAATAATAGACTGCCAATGTCCATTCTGTTAGGTCATATCAGGTTGTAAAATGTTACTTATAATCACACTATAATCTATAATTTTAGACAACTTTTTGTAACATTTCCATGCGGCCCTCCTTGCAAAACGTTTCCCGCCCCTAAGTTAGAACAATCCATCAAGTAGGATGTATTGTAGCTGTAAGAAAAATACCATAAAATAAATTTGATATCTTATAACATTATTTTCATAAATTTCATTTTCGAATTTAGAAAAATTCTTGAAAAAAAAAAAAATAAATTTTGCCATTATCTTAAATAAATTTTTGAAGAATAAAGAGCCGTTCCATTAAATACATTTTAGAAAGATATATTTTCTTATGTTTTAGTTTTAGAATTTAGACGCTAAAAAACAAGAAAGTAAAGGAATGCAATTATTTTTCAATCTGCGTGTACATTTGTCACCTTAATGTTTGATCACGTGGTAATTCCCTAGCTCTGTTAAGCTGTCTGTTAAGATGATGTGCAACTCGTACTAGTAAATCATCAAATATAGACAATTTTGGGCCTACATATAAGCGTCACAAAACATGAATCCTGTTTCGTCAACATTGAAAAGACAGCCTATCTCTCGCCCTGTTAAGACAGTGATTTAAAATACTTCTTTATCCCCTTGTAGACTAGTTGTTCCATGAGTGGTAGGCTTACAATCTGAACACTTCGTCCAATCAGTGACTGTTTCAGATCTAGTATACAAATCTTCCCTCCCTTGGCAGTAGACACGTGATTGACAGTCGTCCAGAAAATATGTCTAATTCTTGACAAGCCCCGCCTTCTAAAGTCTTTGAGAAAACACCTTAATGTTGACTGCAGCCTCACTCCCACTGTTGTATTCAACTCTATCAAAAACACTTTTTACTTTGTCGTGTTTGCCGTTTGAGACAGTATCTGTCGGGGCTCTCTCTCCTGTTGTCGGACTAATGTCTATCTCCACGTCGTCCAGCATGGCCCATTTTTCCACTTCTCCCACGGCGAAGCCACCAAAGACGATTGTTCCCAACAAGCAGAGCCCACCACAAATATAGAAGACGTTTCTCCATTCTTCTTGAGTTTTCTGTGGACGTAAATAAGAATACAACAATATAGCAAAGAAGAGATTGAGAGAAGTTGGATTATTTCCAGAAAGACTTTTACCTCTTTTGTCGGTTAAAGTGATCTACTAAATATTTAGAATCTAACCCACTAGAAGGATCTGAGACAGCTTTAACGTTAACGACCAAATACATGAAAATAATGAAAGTGATTCTCACGTTTGGTGTTAAGGCGCCCACCACCAATGGGGCGACTATGCCTGGTATAGTCGCTACCATATTCGTCATCCCAAACAGAACACCAGCATACCTGTAGGTGGTCATCAATATTGACATATTTTCAAAATACAAAAATTGCCAGACTCATTTCGTTACATCTTAATGGCATCGCTTTAACTGGATACATAAAACATCAGCAGAACTGTCCGGCCATTTATAACTATTTACATTCACCCATCTACCATCTAATCAGCCCTGCATCCAACAGTTCGTTCATCCATCATCAACACAACCACTAACCCACCCCTCTGCCCACCTATGCATGCACTCCACCTCTAAATAACAATACCCCAAAATCTAGCTTTCCAACCAGCCATCCAATCAATGATGCACATAACCTTAAAATCATCATACCATCCAATATACCATTTAATCCATCTTCTTCCCAACCTTCCAATCCATCATCTAACCAGAGGTGTACCCAGGGGAGGCCAAGTTATGGCACGTAAGTGGATGCCACTAGAAAGGGTGCCCAAAACTGGCGAGCCGGATAAAGAATTCGTATTATTAAACTGATCAATGTTTGCTGATTGGTTTACATCAATGTTTGCTGATTGGTTTACATCAATGTTTGCTGATTGGTTTACATCAATGTTTGCTGATTGGTTTACATCAATGTTTGTGATTGGTTTACATCAATGTTTGCTAATTGGTTTACATCAATGTTTGCTGATTGGTTTACATCAATGTTTGCTGATTGGTTCACATCAATGTTTGCTGATTGGTTTACATCAATGTTTGCTGATTGGGTTACATCAATGTTTGCTGATTGGTTTACATCAATGTTTGCTGATTGGTTTACATCAATGTTTGCTGATTGGTTCACATCAATGTTTGCTGATTGGTTTACATCAATGTTTGCTGATTGGGTTACATCAATGTTTGCTGATTGGTTTACATCCGTGTTTGCTGATTGGTTTACATCCGTGTTTGCTGATTGGTTTACATCAATGTTTGCTAATTGGGTTACATCAATGTTTGCTGATTGGTTTACATCAATGTTTGCTGATTGGTTTACATCAATGTTTGCTAATTGGTTTACATCAATGTTTGCTAATTGGGTTACATCAATGTTTGCTGATTGGTTTACATCAATGTTTGCTGATTGGTTTACATCAATGTTTGCTGATTGGTTTATATCAATGTTTGCTGATTGGTTTATATCAATGTTTGCTGATTGGTTTATATCAATGTTTGCTGATTGGGTTACATCAATGTTTGCTGATTGGTTTAAATCAATGTTTGCTGATTGGTTTACATCCGTGTTTGCTGATTGGTTTACATCCGTGTTTGCTGATTGGTTTACATCAATGTTTGCTTATTGGTTTACATCAATGTTTGCTTATTGGTTTACATCAATGTTTGCTAATTGGGTTACATCAATGTTTGCTGATTGGTTTACATCAATGTTTGCTGATTGGTTTACATCAATGTTTGCTGATTGGTTTACATCAATGTTTGCTGATTGGTTTACATCAATGTTTGCTAATTGGTTTACATCAATGTTTGCTAATTGGGTTACATCAATGTTTGCTGATTGGTTTACATCAATGTTTGCTGATTGGTTTACATCAATGTTTGCTGATTGGTTTATATCAATGTTTGCTGATTGGTTTACATCAATGTTTGCTGATTGGTTTATATCAATGTTTGCTGATTGGTTTATATCAATGTTTGCTTATTGGTTTACATCAATGTTTGCTTATTGGTTTACATCAATGTTTGCTAATTGGGTTACATCAATGTTTGCTGATTGGTTTACATCAATGTTTGCTGATTGGTTTACATCAATGTTTGCTGATTGGTTTACATCAATGTTTGCTGATTGGTTTACATCCGTGTTTGCTGATTGGTTTACATCCGTGTTTGCTTATTGGTTTACATCAATGTTTGTGATTGGTTTACATCAATGTTTGCTGATTGGTTTACATCCGTGTTTGCTGATTGGTTTACATCCGTGTTTGCTGATTGGTTTACATCCGTGTTTGCTGAATGGCTTACATCAATGCTTGTGATTGGTTTACATCAATGTTTGCTGATTGGTTCACATCAATGTTTGTGATTGGTTTACATCAATGTTTGCCCAACGATGTGTCGCTAGAATAAGCAAACATAACATCCTTTATCTTATCTTCTTATGTGTCATATTGCAAATCAAAAGTATATTGACAAATGGAGCCATCGGTGCCTTCTACATTCACCGTATCATCGGTGCCCTTCTGAGTACACCATATCGTCCAAGCCCTTCTACATACAACATATCCTCCATGCCCTTCTACATACACCATACCATCTATGCCCTTCTACATACACCATATTATCCATTCCCTTCTACATACACCATATCATCCATGCCTTTCTACATAAAACATATCATCCATGCCCTTCTACATAAACCATATCATCCATGCCATTATACAGATACCATATCATCTATTCCCTTCTAAATAGACCATATCATCCATGCCCTTCTCCATACACCATATCATCCATGCCCTTCTACATACACCATATCATCCATGCCCTTCTACATACACCATATCATCCATGCCATTATACAGATACCATATCATCTTTCCCTTCTAAATAGACCATATCATCCATGCCCTTCTACATGCACTATATCATACATGCCCTTCTTCATACACCATATCATCCATGCCCTTCTACATGCACCATATCATCCATGCCCTTCTACATGCACTATATCATCCATGCCCTTCTTCATACACCATATCATCCATGCCCTTCTACATGCACCATATCATCCATGCCCTTCTACATGCACTATATCATCCATGCCCTTCTTCATACACCATATCATCCATGCCCTTCTTCATACACCATATCATCCATGCCCTTCTACATGCACTATATCATCCATGCCCTTCTTCATACAACATATAATCCATGCCCTTCTTCATACACCATATCATCCTGCAATTCTACATACACCATACGATACATACCCTTCTACATACACCATATCATCCATGCCCTTCTACATACCCCATATCATCCATGCCTTTCTACATAAAACATGTCATCCATGCCCTTCTACATACACCATATCATCCATGCCCTTCTACATACACCATATCATCCATGCCCTTCTACATGCAAAATATCATCCATGTCCTTCTACATACACCATATAATCCATGCCCTTCTACATACACCATATCATCCATGCCCTTCTACATGCAAAATATCATCCATGTCCTTCTACATACACCATATCATCCATGCCCTTCTACAAATACCATACCAAATGTCTGTGGCGTTCATTCTTAGTCTCATACTGAAATGATTTGAATTGAATACCAACATCTGCATCACCAACAACTGACTCATCAACATCTGACTCACCAAAATCTGACATAATGTACCTTATATGTGAGCAAAGTCCATTATTTTGGTCTAGTCTCACACATAATCTACCTTACCTATTAGCAAAGTCCACTGTATTGGTTTTGTCTCACTTATATTGTATCTTACCTGTGAGCACAGTCCACTATGTTGGTCTTGTCTCAGCCATATTGTATCTTACCTGTGACCACAGTCCACTTTGTTGGTCTTGTCTCAGGCATATTGTATCTTACCTGTGAGCACAGTCCACTTTGTTGGTCTTGTCTCAGCCATATTGTATCTTACCTGTGAGCACAGTCCACTTTGTTGGTCTTGTCTCAGCCATAATGTACATTACCTGGGAGCAAAGTCCACTGTGTTGACGTTGTACCTTACCTGGGAGCAAAGTCCACTGTGTTGACGTTGTACCCAGCGTAGCAGAAACCTTCAAATCCAACAGCAATCGCCAGCAGCCCCACAGCGTAGTCACGGTTCTCACACCCAATGAAACCGACCCCAATAATGCAGGAACCAGCTCCTAGGAAAGCTGTCAATATAAGATATAGATGTAAATATATTTATATTTATATACACACACACAAGTTTGTGATATAACAGTGTACAGTTTGTTGAGATTTGGAAAGACCTGCTCATGTTTGGGAAGTTTGTGTTTGATTGTGATGTGCAGTAAGAATATGTAAGAATAAAGTAAAATAGCATTATTTAAATGATTGATTCGACATCGAGCACCCGATCCCTAACTCTTGCCACATAAACCACCTCTATCTCTTGTCTCACATCCCTTTCACCACAAGCTTTTACCACATACCCTTAACACTAACTCTTGCCACATAAACCACCTCTATCTCTTGTCTCACATCCCTTTCACCACAAGCTTTTACCACATACCCTTAACACTAACTCTTGCCACATAAACAACCTCTATCTCTTGTCTCACATCCCTTTCACCACAAGCTTTTACCACATACCCTTAACACTAACTCTTGCCACATACCCTTAACACTAACTCTTGCCACATACCCTTAACACTAACTCTTGCCACATACCCTTAACACTAACTCTTGCCACATACCCTTAACACTAACTCTTGCAACCCCCCCACCCAATAACTTACTCTTCCAAGTACTATTTTCCCAGGCAGCTGGAGCTGTACTGTATTTCCCCTCAGACACCCTAGCGATGAGGTAATCAACTCATCTAAATATAAAAGCCTCACTTACATATAAAAGCCTCACCTGCATATTAAAGCCTCACCTACATATTAAAGCCTCACCTACATATTAAAGCCTCACCTACATATTAAAGCCTCACCTACATATTAAAGCCTCACCTACATATTAAAGCCTCACCTACATATTAAAGCCTCACCTACATATTAAAGCCTCACCTGCATATTAAAGCCTCACCTACATATTAAAGCCTCACCTACATATTAAAGCCTCACCTACATATTAAAGCCTCACCTACATATTAAAGCCTCACCTATATGTTAAAGCTTGTCATGCATATAAAAGTGTAACATACATATTAAATACGCATATACAGATTAAAGCTTTCCCTACATATTAGAGGCTCGCATACATATTGACGCCTCACCTACAGATTGGAGGAGCCTTCTGGTAGCAGCCGTACTCAGGTACTTTTTACGCAGCAAATCGGCTAACTGGCCGGCAATGAGTGATGTACAAAACATGACCATGTACGGAATAGCAGACAACAGGCCATTCTAAGACACAGCAGAAAAGACAACAACAAAAATACAACAAAGATGAAATCAAATGTGAAACATTAGACATGTATGTTTGTATGTGAAACATTAGACCTGTATGTTTGTATATGAAACATTAGACATGTATGTTTGTATGTGAAACATTAGACATGTATGTTTGTATGTGAAACCTTAGACATGTATGTTTGTATGTGAAACATTCGACATCTATTTTATGTGAAACATTAAACATGTATGTTTGTATGTGAAACATTAGGCATGTATGTTTGTTATGAGATAAAAGTCAACCATGAACATGTGGAGATTAAAGAATATGGGGACTCTGTGACGTCATACAACTCAAACTTTATCCCATTTCAACATGATGGTGTTCACATGTTTCTATTGTGACAATCATCTCTTTACGTGTCATTACCTCAGCTATGTCAAACTTGAGCACTTCCTTCATGAAGGTAGGCAGTCCAGTCATAAGTGTGTAGTGTGTCCAGTTGTTACATACGTGAGCAGTCAGACACACGTACAGGGCCTTGGATTTGAACAGCGACAGCCACGGCACTTTAAAGTTCTGTTAAGAGACCAACTAGTTATCATGATCAACTACATGGACAATAGACACATGATCCACTACATGGACAATAGACACATGATCCACTACATGGACAATAGACACCTGATCCACTACATGGACAATAGACACCTAATCAACTACATGGACAATAGACACCTGATCAACTATATGGATAATAGACACGTGATCAACAACATGGATAATAATAGGCACCTGATCGACTACATGGATAATAGACACCTCATCAACAACATGGATAATAAACAAGTGATCGACTACATGGATATAACACAATATTGTTAAAATAATGTTGAGAAAGGAGGAGATAAAACTGACTTTTGAAAAAAATCAAAAATATTTTATAAAATAAAGACAAGTAAAAAGAAAGAAAGCAAAAAGACAGTTGACATCCTACTCAAATGTCCTCTTAAAGACAGTTGACATCCTACTCAAATGTCCTCTTAAAGACAGTTGACATCCTACTCAAATGTCCTCTTAAAGACAGTTGACATCCTACTCAAATGTCCTCTTAATTGCCTCATTCTTTATTTTGACTCTGGCTTTTTGGCTGGTGTTTTGGTTTGTTTTCTTTCAGGTTTTCTCGTACCATGTAATGTGCACAGCTTGGTCGGTGTGCCATGTAATGTGCACAGCTTGGTCGGTGTGCCATGTAATGTTCACAGCTTGGTCGGTGTGCCATGTAATGTGCACAGCTTGGTCGGTATGCCATGTAATGTGCACAGCTTGGTCGGTGTGCCATGTAATGTGCACAGCTTGGTCGGTGTGCCATGTAATGTGCACAGCTTGGTCGCCGTGCCATGTAATGTGCACAGCTTGGTCGGTGTGCCATGTAATGTGCACAGCTTGGTGGGTGATCCATTGATAGAAATGGGCGCATGTCAAAATGTAAGGGGTGAACAATTATTGTGATCTTTTACAATTAGACATGTTTGAACTGTTAGCACATGTTTTACACATGTCGTATGTATAAGTACGTATATGGTCTCAGAGACTTGACAAAACCGGGTCTCATTGGTTTTCTGAGCTCCTCTCTACGATACACTGATTGTTAAGCTGCACGTGTTTTCATTCTACGAATTACAACATTCTTGATGACGTGGAGTTTGAACATACACCCACCTAATAATAGTTTAAGAACCTCTAACCTCTGGTGCTTCATTTCTTCCTCGTGTTGTAATGATGTAATCCTTCTCAGCCTTGGAGATGGTTGGATGAGATTCTGGACTGTCTTCTACCACTATGAACCAAATCAGCACCCAAATCAGACAGCCACCACCTGCAACAACAGACGGACATTCATTTTAGGAGTAGACAGCCACCACATACAACAACAGGCACATCCAAATCAGACAGCCACCATCTTCAACAACAGACACATCCAAATCAGACGACCACCATCTTCAACAACAGACACATCCAAATCAGACAGCCACTATCTTCAACAACAGGCACATCCAAATCAGACAGCCACCACCTTCAACAACAGACATAGCCAAATCAGACAGTCACCATCTTCAACAAAAGGCACATCCAAATCAGACAGCCACCACCTTCAACAACAGATATATCCAAATCAGATAGTCACCAATTGCAAACACAGACACATCCAAATCAGACAGCCACTATCTTCAACAACAGGCACATCCAAATCAGACAGCCACCACCTTCAACAACAGACATAGCCAAATCAGACAGCCACCATCTTAAACAACAGGCATATCCAATTCAGACAGCCACAACCTTCAACAGACATAGCCAAATCAGACAACAACCACCCGAAACAACAGATACAAATACACTTAAAGAGTAGCCAACGACCGCCTGTCACATCATTATCACATCAACTACACATTCTTGTCACATCATTATCACATCAACTACACATTCTGTCACATCATTATCACATCAACTACACATTCTTGTCACATCATTATCATATCAACTACACATTCTTGTCACATCATTATCACGTCAACTACAAATTCTTGTCACATCGTTGTCACATCATTATCACATCAACTACACATTCTTGTCTATTCATTATCACATCAACTACACATTCTTGTCACATCATTATCACATCAACTACACACACATATTAACTCCACATACCTGTGACATAGAATATAGAAGGCCATCCACCATCAAACCCATGAACACAAAGCCATCCAGACAAAATGTAGGTCACGATATTTCCCACATGCTGACCTACATCGTAGAAATGACATAAATTTTAAATTGTACACTCGAAATCAGGCGCCATTTTGAAATCATCCTTAAGTTGGGTATGTACTTTATAAATCCTGTATGTTTTTAGATAAGGAAAATGATTTTATTTGTTAGCTGAAATAGTGTAAAATGTACTTCATTTTAAAGGGGGTGAAGAGGCCATGTTCTATTATATCGTCTATAATGTTAGACCTATTGGATTGTCGAGTGGTGTGAGCCTGTGTCCTTGAATTCAATTCCCCCCCCCCCAGACCAAGTCAACATATAAGGTGTTCCTTTGAGTTCCCCACCTGCGTACAGAGAGAGGCGATCTTCAGCTCACGGTCCTCCTTAAGAAGAAATGCCAGGCCTTGGGATTTTGTCCCCCAAAACCTACACCTCGTCCCATTGTGACGGACAAGGCCACACCTCGTCCCATTGTGACGGACAAGTCTACACCTCGTCCCATTGTGACG
The DNA here is from genome assembly GCA_964033795.1 of Lymnaea stagnalis. Taxonomy (NCBI): domain Eukaryota; kingdom Metazoa; phylum Mollusca; class Gastropoda; family Lymnaeidae; genus Lymnaea; species Lymnaea stagnalis. Next base: position 1,243,167 of record CAXITT010000080.1, read on the forward strand.
GACAAGTCTACACCTCGTCCCATTGTGACGGACAAGTCTACACCTCGTCACATTGTGACGGACAAGCCTACACCTCGTCACATTGTGAGGGACAAGCCTACATCTCTTCACATTGTGACGGACAAGCCTACATCTCGTCACATTGTGACGGACAAGTCTACACCTCGTCACATTGTGACGGACAAGTCTACACATCGTCCCATTGTGACGGACAAGTCTACACATCGTCCCATTGTGACGGACAAGTCTACACATCTTCCCATTGTGACGGACAAGTCTACACATCTTCCCATTGTGACGGACAAGTCTACACATCGTCCCATTGTGACTGACAAGTCTACACCTCGTCACATTGTGACGGACAAGTCTACACATCTTCCCATTGTGACTGACAAGTCTACACATCGTCACCTTGTGACGGACAAGTCTATACCTCGTCACATAGTGACAGGAAAATGTCAATAAATGATTAGACGTACATTCGCAGGCTATCACAGTCTTACGCAGTGCTTCCCAAGCCGTTCCTGTTGGTTACACACTTGTTAACATCCATGCTTTCATGAAGTCAGCTTTACTTGTAAACCAGGTTTGAAACTATTCCATTTTAAGACATGCGGTCAGAAACACCTATTATAAATAGGCTTACCGTAATTTTAAGGGTTGAAACCGACTTTTGGAGCAGATATCACAATTTGCGTACCTGGGGAAGGTGGCGAAACGCGACCATAACAAGCGGCACTTTTTATTAATATTTTATACCTTCTTTATATAACGGTAATGAGAGTGAAGCAAAATACGTGCAAGTGTTTTAAAACACTAATTTTGTCCTGATGACATCAGAGGATTCGCGTAATTACATTATGACGATGACGTAGTCTTCGCAGGATGACATCACAAGGTCTGGGATTTTTCTTCGGGTGTACAGCCTAATACTCTATAAAGACAGCAAGTGGCCTCTCTCCGGCACCTGGATAACACACAAGAAACATGCTAGGTGGATGATACCTGTAGCGTCGCAAGAGTTGTCGTATCTTCATTGTGTCAATGTGAGCCACTTAAGCTCTTAAAACTCAAGGTTATAATTCAGAGTTTTCTTCTCCTAGATGAGTTTGTCGTTCAAGGTTAACGGGTCAAGGCCAACGTGACGCATCAACCGGTTGATATTTTAGCTTGACCGTATCTTTTGTCGGTTGTGAACTCCAGATCTCAGGCTTGGGGGTTAACGCTAAATGAGTTTTGACAGCTGGACACTAATTTTGAGATGAAATTACGGTTACATGTGTTGGGTACTGTACCATACTTACATGTGTTGGGTACTGTACCATACTTACATGTGTTGGGTACTGTACCATACTTACATGTGTTGGGTACTGTACCATACTTACATGTGTTGGGTACTGTACCATACTTACATATGTTGGGTACTGTACCATACTTACATGTGTTGGGTACTGTACCATACTTACATGTGTTGGGTACTGTACCATACTTACATTTGTTGGGTACTGTACCATATTACATTTGTTGGGTACTGTACCATACTTACATATGTTGGGTACTGTACCATACTTACATTTGTTGGGTACTGTAACATACTTACATTTGTTGGGTACTGTACCATACTTACATTTGTTGGGTACTGTACCATACTTACATTTGTTGGATACTGTACCATACTTACATGTGTTGGGTACTGTACCATACTTACATGTGTTGGGTACTGTACCATACTTACATGTGTTGGGTACTGTACCATACTTACATATGTTGGGTACTGTACCATACTTACATGTGTTGGGTACTGTACCATACTTACATGTGTTGGGTACTGTACCATACTTACATTTGTTGGGTACTGTACCATATTACATTTGTTGGGTACTGTACCATACTTACATATGTTGGGTACTGTACCATACTTACATTTGTTGGGTACTGTAACATACTTACATTTGTTGGGTACTGTACCATACTTACATTTGTTGGGTACTGTACCATACTTACATTTGTTGGATACTGTACCATATTACATTTGTTGGGTACTGTACCATACTTACATTTGTTGGGTACTGTACCATACTTACATTTGTTGGGTACTGTACCATACTTACATTTGTTGGGTACTGTACCATACTTACATTTGTTGGATACTGTACCATATTACATTAGTTGGGTACTGTACCATACTTACATTTGTTGGGTACTGTACCATACTTACATTTGTTGGGTACTGTACCATATTACATTTGTTGGGTAATGTACCATATTACATTTGTTGGGTACTGTACCATACTTACATTTGTTGGGTACAGTACCATACTTACATTTGTTGGATACTGTACCATATTACATTTGTTGGGTACTGTACCATATTACATTTGTTGGGTACTGTACCATATTACATTTGTTGGGTACTGTACCATATTTCATTTGTTGGGTACTGTACCATATTACATTTGTTGGGTACTGTACCATACTTACATGTGTTGGGTACTGTACCATACTTACATTTGTTGGGTACTGTACCATATTACATTTGTTGGGTACTGTACCATATTACATTTGTATGGTACTGTACCATACTTACATGTGTTGGGTACTGTACCATGTTACATTTGTTGGGTACTGTACCATACTTACATTTGTTGGGTACTGTACCATACTTACATTTGTTGGGTACTGTAGCATACTTACATTTGTTGGGTACTGTACCATACTTACATGTGTTGGGTACTGTACCACACTTACATGTGTTGGATACTGTACCATTCTTACATTTGTTGGGTACTGTACCATACTTACATTTGTTGGGTACTGTACTATACTTGCATTTGTTGGGTACTGTACCATACTTGCATTTGTTGGGTACTGTACCATACTTACATTTGTTGGGTACTGTACCATTCTTACATTTGTTGGGTACTGTAGCATACTTACATTTTCAAGGATATCTCATCAAACTAATCACGGGGACCAATCTTTGCATTCACGAATAGAAAATGGGAATCTCGCTTTCCTTTAGACTTATCTCCAATCAAAACAGACCCTCCTATTAGTTGATGACAAATTTATTTGAACTTCGTTGATCTCAAATATTATAGACACCAGATATTCTTTTCTTGTTAAGAAACTTTTTATTTTAATGAGAAAATCGGCAATTTTTACAAAGATATCTTTAACACTATAAAAGTCAAAATCTTTGCACCATAGATAATCTTTTTCGGAAGTATCACTAGTTTCTCTATTGGAGACGCTGGGGGAACTGGTACAATTTGCCCAATGAACATTTAAAAGAGAAGAATGCAAGATATAAGGCAAAACTGTTTAAAACCATAAAATGCATCCAACAACGTCAAATTACAATTAAATGACTTAGGCTATTTTAAAGCAATACAATAGTGGATATAGCTTTAAATAGTGGATACAGCGTAAAATTTTGAATATAGCGTAACATTGTGGATACATATCGTAAAATGGAGGAAATAGCTTAAAATAGGAGATATAGCGAAAGATAAGGAATATAGCGTAAACCAGCATGAGTTTAACATATGTTCGGCTTATTTGATAACTTAAAGTGTGTGCATGCTTAAATGGCTTATTTTCGAGTGATACACTGACACCCTACAAGCGACACACTGACACCCTACAAGCGACACACTGACACCCTACAAGCGACACACTGACACCCTACAAGCGACACGATGACACCCTACAAGCGACACACTACTGTATCTTGAGACACAGTTTAGAAAGCACTCGTCTAACGTAAAACACATTAAGACAAACTAACAGGGAGTATCACAGACTATCGCAGACTAGCATGGAGTATCACAGACTATCGCAGACTAGCATGGAGTATCACAGACTAGCATAGAGTATCACAGACTATCGCTGTAATTTTTCCTGATACTAACCAGCAAATGTAAAGGACGATAGCCGTGTTCTTTCTATAGGTGGCGCCCACCGTCCCCAAAGGGTGTGCATACTTGGAAAAGCGGCGCCCTAGCAAGTATAAAGATTCAATTTGGCGAGTTATTTATTTCATAAATGTAAGTTCCTTATTGAATATATGGCTAGTACACTTATTGCATATATGGCTAGTACACTTATTGCACAAATGGCTCGTACACATATTGTAAATATGAGTAGTACGCCTATTGTACATATGGCTAGTACACCTATCGTACATTTGTCTAGTGCACCTATTGTACTTATGGCTAGTTCAAAGTCTTCATATAAGATTGTATTACAAACAAAACTCACAGAGACTTACAGCAGAGCAAAAGATGGATAAATGGAATTGATAAGATGACTGTAGGCTTATTATCGTATTATCGTATTACCGTAGCTTTATAGTAGGCTAATCGTAGGTTTATGGTAGGCTAATCGTAGGCTTATAGTTGGCTCACCGCAGATTTATCGTATGTTTATCGTAAGACATAATTTAAAGTGTGGACACCAAGTGAGAGTTTGAAGCAATGCTAAATGGTTTGTGTCAAAATTTGCGTTCAGAGAGTTTGGCGAATATCCTGCTTGACATCACAAGTTCAATCGTTTATTCAATCACAATTTCTTTGACATATCTAACTTGAAACTTGTTTTCTAAAACACAGAACACCACCTTATGCTCTTCCCAAACTCAACTTAATGTTCTCAACAAAATTTCTCATAAATCCTGTCTAACACCTCCTAGTTGTCTCCCTTTAACGTACAGCTTTCGCCTGGAACATACCTCTGTGACCCCCATCAGAATTCTTAGAGCGAGCACGCCCCTGTAGTCCCACCTCGCCGCTACAGGAACCAACAGGGTAAAGACAGCTGTCAGGCCGACCCCAGTACCAAGAACCTTCTTGCCTCCAAACCTGCCAGCCAGCCAACCCCCTACAACTTGGGTTGTTATGTAGCCGTAGAAAAATGAGGACAGCATCAGAGACGTAGTGGACTTGTCCCAGTCAAACTCTCCGCTCTGTGGACATGTGAGTGCGTGGCCAGGAAGACATAAATAGACACAATTCAAGGAAATATTAAAATATCGTTAAACATTTCAAAATAAATACCGAACACACAGACAATAGAAGTTTTTTCTTTTTAAAAATCGTTTAAAATTAAATATTGCTAACTACAACCCCTAAACAGCCTGGACACGATTCCTGGTCAAGTGCTGTTTCAGTGAGGTGAAGTAATGTGCTGGATTTTGTCAAACTACAAAACTGTACGAAATGTTTAAATACATTAGAGCAAAGTTTCGTAACCAGAGGTATCCACGCCCATGGGCGGTACGGTAGGCCATGTCAAAGAAGTATCCACGCCCATGGGCGGTGTGGTAGGCCGTGTCAGAGGTGCATGAAGACCCATAAGGTAATGTTTATTGACATTTTAATTAGAATTCGATAATGTGTTGAGGGTGAGAAATATGTTTTGAAATCGAGAAAGGTTGCGAGAAATGTTTCGTAATCAAGGAAAAAAACGGATGTGTGTGTAAAAGGGGGGGGGGGGAGGGGTCAGAATCTCTGCGTGAGGGAGAAATTACCCAACCAAGCTCAGATTTAGTGAATTGGATGTGACACATAGCTAACAAGTGTAGAGATAATGTTGTAAACCAAGCCCAGATTTATGTGACACATAGCTAACAAGTGTAGAGATAATGTTGTCAACCAAGCTCAGATTTAGTGAATTGGATGTGACACATAGCTAACAAGTGTAGAGATAATGTTGTCAACCAAGCTCAGATTTAGTGAATTGGATGTGACACATAGCTAACAAGTGTAGAGATAATGTTGTCAACCAAGCTCAGATTTAGTGAATTGGATGTGACACATAGCTAACAAGTGTAGAGATAATGTTGTCAACCAAGCTCAGATTTAGTGAATTAGACGATTAATAAGACAGCATTAATTTCTATCATTGATGGGTATACAACCTTAGATCATTCAAAATGAAATCCATGACGTCAAATGAATCATAAATACAATTTCGACAAAACACACAGATATTTATTTTTTTCCTTTATGGATGCAAACATATCCATATACACGTGTGAAATAAATTCAATTAGTTTCGTGTTAGATGAATATCCATCGCTGGCTGTTACATTTATTGATTGCTTTCAAACTGAGCGGTAGCTTTAAGTCTTGTTTCATCATAAAGTGACTTTGACTCATGCCTTTCTAAATATCCATGTTTAAACATAAAACATATTTGGTCCTCGCATCAACTACAAACCTGCGCCTTATCATCGGTAGAAGACTCATAGATGCACGTGCCATGGCTGCTGTCGTTTGTAGTGTTGGTTTTGTTGGCATATTCTCGCACCATACATACAATGCCAACACTAATATTGACACGCAGAGAGTAGATGAAGAAGAATCCAACCATTCCAACGTAGGCAACAGTCCATCTTTTGGAACACAGAAGTGGAACTGAAATGATTGATTAATAAATGATGGGTACGGAATATATAGCATGGTAACAGAGGCGTATCGTGAGCAAAGTAACCGCTACGACTAGAAGGACTTCGGAGATTTCAGGGGTCCAAAGTTAAAAATTTTAAAATGTGGAAAAACATTTAAAATATTAAATTTGACTTGGTTGGGTGGGGGGGGGGGGACAAACCCGACGAAGATTTGCCAGGGAGCCTCAATAAGTTTTACAACGGCTCTACAGAAAAGATTGGAATCGACGAAAACACTTTTAGGAGTGCTTCTCGGTTCGGTAACAACTTAATTTCGATTCCGCTACCTCTGAAGATTTGTCCATTCGATGATTATCGCTATTTGAAATTAGTTTATTTATGATTTAAATAATATATATATAAATAAATATACTACCCTGACTGATTCCCCTCCTCTGACCGATAAACGATCTTGCTGGCTGCCGTCCATGGTTTCCCTTGTAAAAGTTATGGGGTGGGGTGGGTGAATATACATTGCTGTTCTTTATTTCATAAATCTATTTTATTTTAATGTCATGATTATGTCTCTTTTGATAAAATTTTTATGTACAGCGTGGTGAGCCCAGCCCTAGGCGGGGTACCGCGCTATATAAGACCTCTTATTATTATTATTATATATATATATATAAACATAAGGTTATACTCATGGGCGACCTAAATGCGAAAATAGGCAGCAACAATAAAGGCTATGAAGAATGCATGGGAACACATGGTATGGGAGAGATGAATGAAAATGGTGAAAGACTAGCAGATCTATGTGCTACAATTGGACTAGTCATCGGAGGAAGCCTCTTCATGCATAGAAATATCCACAAGGCCACATGGATTTCACCAGATATGTCAACGGCTAACCAAATTGACCATTTCTGTATTTGCAATAAGTTTAGACGGTCGCTCCAAGATGTTAGGGTAAAAAGAGGGGCAGATGTAGCCTCAGACCATCATCTAATTATTGCCAAATTAAGGCTGAAACTGAAAAAGAACTGGACAAGCGAGGGAAGCAAGCGCCAACATTTTAACATCAACCTCTTGAAAGATGAGTCCAAGCTAAAGGAGTTTAAACTTACCATCTCCAATAAGTTCCAGATCTTACAGGAACTAGGCAATGAAGAAACAATTGACAAAAACTGGAAAGAAATCAAAGAGATATTCACGACTACCTGTGAAGAAGTGTTGGGCCCTAGGCAACAAACGCATAAAGAATGGATTTCGGCTGAAACCATGGAAAAAATCCAATATAGGAGAAAGAAGAAGGCAAATCTAAACAATAGCCGCACCAGAACCGAAAAGGCCAGAGCATCAACAGAATACTCAGAAGCAAATAAAGAAGTTAAACGTAGTATAAGGACAGATAAAAAGAACTACATAGAAGGATTAGCAAGTGAAGCAGAGGAGGCTGCGTACCATGGAAACACAAGAGAATTATTCAGTACAATCAAAAAGTTATCTGGAAAGTTCAACAATCCAGTGAGACCAGTTAAAACTAAAGATGGGAAATCAATACCTGATGAAGAGGGTCAGAAAAAAAGATGGATAGAACATTTTGAAGAACTCCTCAACCGGCCAGCACCACAACACACACTCAACATAGAGCCAGCGGAAAAAGATCTAGAAATAGAGTGCAGCACACCCACAAAGCAAGAAATATGCAGAGCAATTAAACAACTAAAGAAAGGCAAGGCGGCAGGTCCAGACAGAATACCGACAGAAGCCTTGATAGCAGATATTACGTCTAGCACTGAAATGCTACACACACTATTCAAGAAAATATGGGAGGAGGAACAGATACCGGCTGAATGGAAAGAAGGACACCTCGTTAAGCTCCCGAAGAAAGGAGACCTTAGTTCTTGTTCTAACTATAGGGGAATAACCCTGCTGTCGATCCCAAGCAAAGTATTCAACAGAATGCTGCTAAACAGAATGAGGGAGGCAATAGACATCAATCTTAGGGACCAACAAGCAGGGTTCAGAAAAGACAGATCCTGCACAGACCAGATTGCCACACTGAGAATTATTGTGGAACAATCTCTGGAGTGGAACTCGTCACTATACGTCAACTTCATTGACTATGAGAAGGCTTTTGACAGTGTCGACAGACAGACTCTGTGGAAGCTGCTTAGACACTACGGGGTACCACAAAAATTGACAGACATAATTAAGGCTTCTTACGAAGGACTATCGTGCAGAATTGTCCACGGCCAGCAAACAACGGCGGCTTTTGAGGTACAGACCGGTGTCAGACAGGGGTGTCTGCTCTCGCCTTTCCTATTCCTGCTGACCATTGATTGGATAATGAAAATGTCTACAGAGCAGAAGAGAAATGGTATTCAGTGGACACTATGGAAACAACTTGATGACCTGGATTTTGCGGATGATCTGGCCCTAGTATCACACACACAGCAACAGATGCAAGAGAAAACCAATTATGTAGCACAGTACTCTGCTTGCATCGGCCTGAACATCCACAGAGGAAAAAGCAAAGTCCTTAAAATAAATACATCAAGCAACACACCTATAGCACTGGAAGGAACAAACCTTGAGGAGGTGGATAGCTTTACATACCTCGGCAGCATCATTGACATACAAGGAGGGACAGACGCCGACATAAGAGTGAGAGTTGGTAAGGCAAGAGCGGCATTTAACCAGCTAAAAAAGGTCTGGAGCTGCAGCAATTTGACCCTCCAGACCAAGGTCAAGGTATTCAACACCACAGTGAAACCTGTCTTGCTATATGGGGCAGAAACATGGCGAACAACAGCAGCTGGTTCAAAAAAGCTACAGACCTTTATCAACTCATGTCTCCGAACGATTTTACGAATCCGCTGGCCCACCGTCATCACCAACGAGGATCTCTGGCGGCGCACACAACAAGAACCAGTGGAAGAGTTAATCTGCCAGCGCAGATGGAGATGGATTGGCCACACCCTCAGAAAGCCCGCATCAAGTATCACGAGACAAGCCCTGACTTGGAACCCCCAGGGTAAGAGAAAAAGAGGTCGACCCAAAACAACTTGGAGAAGGGAACTGGAGGCAGACATCAAAAAGAGTGGGCACAACTGGGGACAGTTGGAGAGACTTGCCCAAGACCGGGATGCCTGGAGAGCCTTTGTTTGTGGCCTATGCCCCAGACGGGACGACAGGCGATGATGATGATGATGATAAACATAAGCTTTTATATAGCGATGCACTTTCTTTAGCCACAATATAAAGTCCGGATTTATATAACTAAAAATGAATACGGAGGTTGCTAAAGTTTAATGAAACGATAGGAAAACATACATTTGTATTTGGTTTCTTTCTTTTATGATCTTTTTAAAGGGGGATGCATATCTCTTATGTAATTTAGGCAATGGGTCTGCCAGCTTCAAATGGCATATATCTAATGTCATTTAGGCAATGAGTCTGCAAGCTTCAAATGGCATATATCTAATGTCATTTAGGCAATGGGTCTGCAAGCTTCAAATGGCATATATCTAATGTCATTTAGGCAATGGGTCTACAAGCTTCAAATGGCATATATCTAATGGCATTTAGGCAATGGGTCTGCAAGCTTCAAATGGCATATATCTAGTGTCATTTAGGAAATGGATCTGCACGCTTCAAATGGCATATATCTAATGTCATAAGGGCAATGGGTCTGCAAGCTTCAAATGGCATATATCTACTATCATTTAGGCAATGGGTCTGCAAGCTTCAAATGACACATATCTAATGTCATTTAGGCAATGGGTCTGCAAGCTTCAAATGGCATATATCTAATGTCATTTAGGCAATGGGTCTGCAAGCTTCAAATGGCATATATCTAATGTCATTTAGGCAATGGGTTTGGAAGCTTCAAATGGCACATATCTAATGTCATTTAGGAAATGGGTTTGGAAGCTTCAAATGGCATATATCTAGTGTCATTTAGGAAATGGATCTGCAAGCTTCAAATGGCATATATCTAATGTCATTTAGGCAATGAGTCTGCAAGCTTCAAATGGCATATATCTAATGTCATTTAGGCAATGGGTCTGGTTCGAAGTTTACCGTATATAGATTACAGATTTAGGCAATGAGTCTGCAAGCTTCAAATGGCATATATCTAATGTCATTTAGGCAATGGGTCTGCAAGCTTCAAATGGCATATATCTAATGTCATTTAGGCAATGGGTCTGCAAGCTTCAAATGGCATATATCTAATGTCATTTAGGCAATGAGTCTGCAAGCTTCAAATGGCATATATCTAATGTCATTTAGGCAATGGGTCTGCAAGCTTCAAATGGCATATATCTAATGTCATTTAGGCAATGGGTCTGCAAGCTTCAAATGGCACATATCTAATGTCATTTAGGCAATGGGTCTGCAAGCTTCAAATGGCATATATCTAGTGTCATTTAGGCAATGGGTCTGCAAGCTTCAAATGGCATATATCTAATGTCATTTAGGCAATGAGTCTGCAAGCTTCAAATGGCATATATCTAATGTCATTTAGGCAATGGGTCTGCAAGCTTCAAATGGCATATATCTAATGTCATTTAGGCAATGGGTCTACAAGCTTCAAATGGCATATATCTAATGTCATTTAGGCAATGGGTCTGCAAGCTTCAAATGGCATATATCTAGTGTCATTTAGGCAATGGGTTTGGAAGCTTCAAATGGCACATATCTAATGTCATTTAGGAAATGGGTTTGGAAGCTTCAAATGGCATATATCTAGTGTCATTTAGGAAATGGATCTGCAAGCTTCAAATGGCATATATCTAATGTCATTTAGGCAATGAGTCTGCAAGCTTCAAATGGCATATATCTAATGTCATTTAGGCAATGGGTCTGCAAGCTTCAAATGGCATATATCTAATGTCATTTAGGCAATGGGTCTACAAGCTTCAAATGGCATATATCTAATGTCATTTAGGCAATGAGTCTGCAAGCTTCAAATGGCATATATCTAATGTCATTTAGGCAATGGGTCTGCAAGCTTCAAATGGCATATATCTAATGTCATTTAGGCAATGGGTCTACAAGCTTCAAATGGCATATATCTAATGGCATTTAGGCAATGGGTCTGCAAGCTTCAAATGGCATATATCTAGTGTCATTTAGGAAATGGATCTGCACGCTTCAAATGGCATATATCTAATGTCATAAGGGCAATGGGTCTGCAAGCTTCAAATGGCATACATCTAATATCATTTAGGCAATGGGTCTGCAAGCTTCAAATGACACATATCTAATGTAATTTAGGCAATGGGTCTGCAAGCCTCAAATGGCACATATCTAATGTCATTTAGCCAAACTCAATAACATATTTCTTGAATCTCAATTAAGGAATTGATCAATAGGGCGAGAGCGTACATTGAAGATGTCGGATCGTTAAATCCAGGGATACCTAGCAAAAGACAAGTCACACAGTGGGCTACTGGGCCACATTTTCTGCCGAAGACTATCACGATGAACCGTACGAACCTTTCTCAGTCCTCTTATGTTCGACCGGTTCGCTCACGACGAAGGTCATATTGAAGTTCACGGGGACAAAATTGTTAAGCGGTTTTGATCAATTAGTGTACGAGTTCCTGTGAGTCAACACGACTATTGTGACACTGCCACTGACAGTGATGATAACACTGTCACCGACAGTGATGATAAGTAATCCAAAACTGCTGAGACATTCTTTAGAGGAATTTACTTTTTCTTACGATATAAAAAAAAACTTCTCTCTCTTGCTTGATCCGTTATTTGTTACTTATTTTTTAAACTCTAAACGCAAATGAAATCGTAACATGTAAACATGGCCATGAAAAAATCTAATACATTTGGTTGTTGTTTCACACAAATGATGTTAAAGGTACGCCATCGCGCTCAAGAAAGTCCAAAAATGTTATAAGTAAATGTTTGAGTCAGGTGATTAGCTAACACGACTGTTTGCTGTGTCCATAAGTGAAATATGAGACTTGAGATAATTACATTTGACATCTACAACGATTGCAGTCAAGTATATCAAGATAAGACAAACAGTGGGCTCATAAAAAAAAAAATCACATCACATCGTCATGGTTTAAGAAAGTCATATCTTTTCAGCACAAGTGAATGAGATACATATTAGGGTAAACATTTGTAACCCCGTTGTGATTGAGAAACTTGAGAAGTACTTGATCACACCTACCGAAATTGTTCGGTTGAATCTCTGTTATGGAATCACAAAATTATTTGAGAGTATCACAACTGGTTATTAACGGTTATTCTGGTTACTAACAGTTATTTGTACCATACGTCATGCTGTAACGCAGCCCGGGGTAGGGGTTGTATAATTGTAAAAACTCAACAAGTGCCCTTTGTCTGGGCCTATTATTAACAAATGCCCTTTGTCTGGACCTATTATTAACAAATGCCCTTTGTCTGGGCCTATTATTAACAAATGCCCTTTGTCTGGGCCTATTATTGGAATAGCTTTAAAAGATGAATTCATCTTGCCACGTGACCTAATTAAATCTAGGGTAAGCTTTTTAACAATTAATTCAATTAGTATAATTTAAACAATTTTTGAAGCAATTACGTTTATATCATTTCTATTAGAACAATTACCCAGTTGCAAGCATACTAAAGGAGCTATGAAAACAGGATGGCTATGATAATAAGATGGTTATGATAACAAGATGGTTATGATAACAAGATGGTTATGATAACAAGATGGCTATGATAACAAGATGGCTATGATAACAAGATGGCTATGATAACAAGATGGCTATGATAACAAGATGGCTATGATAATAAGATGGCTATGATAACAAGATGGTTATGATAACAAGATGGTTATGATAACAAGATGGTTATGATAACAAGATGGCTATGATAACAAGATGGCTATGATAACAAGATGGCTATGATAACAAGATGGTTATGATAACAAGATGGCAATGATAACAAGATGGCTATGATAACAAGATGGCTATGATAACAAGATGGCTATGATAACAAGATGTCTATGATAACAAGATGGTTATGATAACAAGATGGTTATGATAACAATATGGCTATGATAACAAGATGGCCATGATAACTAGATGGCTCTGATAAAAGATGGTTATGACAACAAAATGGTTATGATAACAAGATGGTTATGATAACAAGATGGCTATGATAACAAGATGGCTATGATAACAAGATGGCTATGATAACAAGATGGTTATGATAACAAGCTGGTTATGATAACAAGATGGTTATGATAACAAGATGGCAATGATAACAAGATGGCTATGATAACAAGATGGCTATGATAACAAGATGGCTATGATAACAAGATGGCTATGATAACAAGATGGTTATGATAACAAGATGGTTATGATAACAATATGGCTATGATAACAAGATGGCAATGATAACAAGATGGTTATGATAACAAGATGGCTATGATAACAAGATGGTTATGATAACAATATGGCTATGATAACAAGATGGCAATGATAACAAGATGGTTATGATAACAAGATGGTTATGATAACAAGATTGTTATGATAACAAGATGTCAATGATAACAAGATGGCTATGATAAAAAGATGGCTATGATAACAAGATGGCTATGATAACAAGATGTCTATGATAACAAGATGGTTATGATAACAAGATGGTTATGATAACAATATGGCTATGATAACAAGATGGCAATGATAACAAGATGGTTATGATAACAAGATGGCTATGATAACAAGATGGTTATGATAACAAAATGGCTATGATAACAAGATAGCTATGATAACAAGATGGCTATGATAACAAGATGGTCATGATAACAAGATGGTTATGATAACAAGATGGCTTTGATAACAAGATGGCTATGATAACAAGATGGTCATGATAACAAGATGGCTATGATAACAAGATGGCTATGATAACAAGATGGCTATGATAACAAGATGGTCATGATAACAAGATGGTTATGATAACAAGATGGCTTTGATAATAAGATGGCTATGATAACAAGATGGCTATGATAACAAGATGGTTATGATAACAAGATGGCAATGATAACAAGATTGCTATGACAACAAGATAGCTATGATAACAAGATGGTTATGATAACAAGATGGTTATGATAACAATATGGCTATGATAACAAGATGGCAATGATAACAAGATGGTTATGATAACAAGATGGCTATGATAACAAGATGGTTATGATAACAAGATGGCTATGATAACAAGATGGCTATGATAACAAGATGGCTATGATAACAAGATGGTCATGATAACAAGATGGTTATGATAACAATATGGCTATGATAACAAGATGGCTATGATAACAAGATGTCTATGATAACAAGATGTTTATGATAACAAGATGGTTATGATATAAATATGGCTATGATAACAAGATGGCTATGATAACAAGATGTTTATGATAACAAGATGGTTATGATAACAAGATGGCTATGAGCGTTGATACAAAATGGAGTCTTGATTAACTCTTAAGGTTTCTTCCGTTACGACAACGACGCATGATCTTGTCAGCATGAGGTCGTCAGCATGAGGTGATCAGTAGAACCTTCACTGTGCATGAAGTGGTCAGCATGAGGTGGTCAGCATGAGGTGGTAAGCATGAGGTGGTCAGCATGAGGTGGTCAGCATGAGGTGGTCAGATGGAGGTGGTCAGCATGAGGTGGTCAAGAGAACCTTCACTGTGCCTGAGGTGGTCAGTAGAACCCTCACTGAGCATGAGGTGGTCAGTAGAACCTTCATAACATAGGTGATAATCTCATTACTGCATAACTGCTTTTTTTTTTCCTTTTATAATGACTATACTTATAAGTGGCGCCAAAGTTAAGCTTGCACAGGGAGCCAGCAACCGCCGGGCGGCTGACCCTGCTGGAAAAGTAAACTAATGCCTTCTAAATCCAATGCTTTGATACGGTCTAAGAAGGCTATGTCAGGTTTATGTAGGCTAAGCCAGGACTATGAAGGCTAAACCAGATCTATGTAGGCTTAGCCAGGTCTATGTAGGCTAAGCCAGGACTATGAAGGCTATGTCAGGTCTATGTAGGCTAACCCAGGACTATGAAGGCTAAGCCAGATTTATGTAGGGTAAGCCAGGACTATGTAGGCTAAGCCAGATTTAAGTAGGCTAAGCCAGGACTATGAAGGCTAAGCCAGATTTATGTAGTCTAAGCCAGGACTATGAAGGCTAAGCCAGATTTATGTAGGCTAAGCCAGGACTATGAAGGCTAAGCCATATTTATTTAGGCTAAGCCAGGACTATGAAGACTAAGCCAGATTTATGTAGGCTAGGCAAGGACTATGAAGGCTAAGCCAGATTTATGTAGGCTAAGCCAGGACTATGTAGGCTATGTAAGGTCTATTTAGGCTAAGCCAGGACTTTGTAGGCTATGTCAGGTATATTCAGGCTAAACCATGACTATGAATGCTAAGCCAGATTTATGTAGGCTAAGCCAGGACTATGAAGGCTAAGCCAGATTTATGTAGGCTAAGCCAGGACTATGAAGGCTAAGCCAGATTTATGTAGGCTAAGCCAGGACTATGAAGGCTAAGCCATGACTATGTAGGCTAAGCCAGGACTATGTAGGCTAAGCCAGGACTATGTAGGCTAAGCCAGGACTATGTAGGCTAAGCTAGGACTATGAAGGCTAAGCCAGGACTATGAAGGCTAAGCCAGATTTATGTAGGCTAAGCCAGGACCATGTAGGCTAAGGTAGATCTATGTAGGCTAAGCCAGGACATATGTAGGCTAAGCCAGGACTATTTAGGCTAAGCCAGGACTATGAAGGCTGAGCCAGATCTATGTAGGTTAAGCCAGGACTATGAAGGCTAAGCCTGATCTATGAAGCTAAGCCAGGACTATGAAGGCTAAGCCAGGACTATGAAGGCTGAGCCAGATCTATGTAGGTTAAGCCAGGACTATGAAGGCTGAGCCAGGACTATGTTGGCTAAGCCAGGACTATGTAGGCTATGTCAGGTCTTTGTAAGTGGAGATATTGCTAATAAATCGTTGTCTAATTCACTGAAAATATTAAGTTAGAGTTTGCTGTAACAATGAGTTACTTGGTTGGGTAGACACTTTAAGAAAACAATTTGAGAACCACTAAAGTAGTTTGACAGCAACTTTCTTATTCAACTTTTTTAAACATTTGAAGTTCAGAAACGGATATCAGAAGTTCAAATGTCAAATGTGTCCAGTTCCCTTGTTGAAGTGTAATTGATAACATTGTAGTTATCTTCCTCAAGAACTTTGGGAGAATCGTGTTTAGAGTTAAGATTGGCTAAATTGACTTGTGGTTGGGTACATGGGCTGTTTTTTTGTATAGTAGCCTCTGGTCAGTATGCCACTGGTCAATATGCCTCTGGTCAGTGCACCTCTGGTCAGTGTGCCTCTGGTCAAGGCACCTCCGGTCAGTGAGCCTCTGGTCAGTGCGCCTCTGGTCAGTGAGCCTCTGGTCAGTGAGCCTCTGGTCATTGAGCCTCTTGTCAGTAAGCCTCTGGTCAGTGCGCCTCTGGTCAGTGAGCCTCTGGTCAGTGAGCCTCTGGTCAGTGAGCCTCAGGTCAGTTCGCCTCTGGTACAGTTATTGCGCCTCTGGTAAGGTCATTGGGCCTCTGGTTGTTTATTTTGGCCTCTGGTTAGGTCTAAGGACATTTGGTTTGGTCTATTGGCATATGGTTGTATCTCTTGTGCCCTAGTTAAGGTTCATGGACCCTGTTTGGTCTACTGGCATCTGTTAAGTTCTATCGTCTTCTGTTTGAATGCTTAGCCACTAGTAGGGTCTATCTGTCCCTGTTGGGATCAGGCACATAATTGAAATTAATCAAGTTTAAAATATGTATTCTGTCCACCTTCAAACACCAAGATGGGATTTTATTGGAAATACCGAGATAAAATGGGTTGTCCTTAATAATTTTATTCTGGAAGGTCATGTACGCCATTCTATTTGCTTTATCAGATACAAGTCAATTATGTGGATTAGGAATTTTCGCCTTGTTTTCGACCTCCTTGATTATCAAAAGCAACATTGTAGCTACGGATGAAACCCTTCAAAACTCTTTACCTGCTATTATCTGCTGTTTCCTCATTATCAGAAATACTTGTCCTATAAATCGTACATGCAGTATTTTTTTTTAGTGTGAGACCCTGGGGTGGGATAGGTTGGGGGTTAAAATAGCAGTGCGATTTGAATAATTTTTTATTTGGTCATTTTAGAGTGTATAGAACTGTATGATAATTTGTGGTCCATTAATGACCTCAAGTTAATCTCAACGAAACGATAGCACTACCGACATCTTCACTGTTAGTCTCGTCTTGATCAATCTTAAATTTCGTCCCAACCTCGGATTATCGCCTGACCATTGAAAATATGAAAATATGATGTACTAAATTTTTTTGGCTAGATTTAGACAGGGGTCGCAAACTCATAATATACGGGCGCCGCAGGAAGTAGGGTGTGAGTGAGACTGGGCCGCATCAAGTGTTCTACAAAAAAAGTGATTAAAAATCAAAAAAGTACAACTGTTACAATCTGCTCAAACTTTATTATTAATAACAGATAAAAACATTAAGGTTTCAATTTCTTCCTCCTACTCCTTGTTGCCAGAGACCTTACAGCGCTTCTTCTTGCACAGCTGAAAAACATTTGGCTTGACAGAGTAAGCAAC
Organism: Lymnaea stagnalis; assembly: GCA_964033795.1. Taxonomy (NCBI): domain Eukaryota; kingdom Metazoa; phylum Mollusca; class Gastropoda; family Lymnaeidae; genus Lymnaea; species Lymnaea stagnalis. The sequence goes on from CAXITT010000080.1 coordinate 1,261,252, forward strand.
TGAGACCCTCGGTATAGTTTGAAGAAACTCATCAGTAAGTTTGTCCCTGAACTTTGACTTGTTAAAGTTCATAGTAGAAAAGAGCTTTTCACACAGATGATCACTCCCAAAAAGGCTCATGATCCGCTTGAACAAACTGGAAATCTCAGGGAAGGTGTGGGGCAATACTCTCATAAATTGTCCATGCTTGTCTGTTTTTTCATTCACTTCCCTGAACTTAGAAGTGCACTGAAGATCAACCAGCTCCATTTGAAGCGGAAGTAAAGGGCGGGGGGGTGGGGGTGGGGGTGGACATCTTGCACATTAAAGGAGAAAGGTTCAGCAAAAGGTCGAAAAGTGGTTCTGTGTGTTTTGTAGTCTGCAAACATTTGATCTAATTTAGCTTTGCAATAGCATCAGGATACTCTCTACTGAATGGTATGCCCGAGTCCATGCGTACTTTGCATGTTGGGAAATGGCAGAGATTTCTCTAATAATCATAAAACAGGTTTAGTGCAGAATGCCATGAAATTGTCATAGGCAACACTTACAAGCTACCCTTGATCTTGTAACTTCTTGTTGAGTACATTCAGCTCCTGTGTTGTGTAAACGAGAAAAGCTATGTCCATGAGCCATTTGGAATAACTTAGTACAGGAATAACTACTCCATTCTTATCCATAGACGCTTTGAAGGCTAAAACGTCTTCAAGCTGTAGGCACGAGCAGGCAATATTTATCATTATTGATGCGAAGTAAGATGCTATTGTACAAATTGTATGGATAATGAATTTTGATTTTTTATCGTAGAAAAGGCCTTTTTGACTAACCCTATTTTATACCTGACCAAGCTGAAAGGCTCGGAATTTCCTTCACTCGTAAACACTAGCGGCAATTTTAATAGGGATTCTTTGACACTCTGTCAGATTGCTACAATTTACACAATTATGGTTTGACCCACTAGCTGACTTTTGATATATGTATATACAATATTCGAAGCGTGTTTTCTCAAAACTTATCTTTGGCCATCTTTGTCACATAAAATGCCATAATATAAAAACTTTTAGTCCAATTATGAAACGTTTTTACCATTATAATCAACGTTCAAACCAATACAAACATATAAAAATCAGAATTAGACGAGTCGGTGAGGTTTAACTGAAACCGTCTTGGAGGGTCACATTACAGATTCAAGAACGAGGAAAACGCACGGGCCACGTTAACACAAAACTTTTCTGTCATGTAGCGGGCTGCAACAATATAGTCTTGCGGGCCGCAAATGGCCCACGGACCACGAGTTTGAGACCCCTGATTTAGAATGTTAAGAAAAGTGCTAATTCTTCAAACATCCAGAACTTACCATCGGCAGCAATCTGCTGTTATACTTAAGCTCTAACAAGACAAATTTGCTGATAAATTTTAAGCGACGCAACAAATGAACTGGATGGTAACAATGATGGTATCAAATTTATTTTTAGTAAATATAATACAAATCATAAAATTTTCAAATGAAACTTTTTATGTATAAAAACCCCAAGGAGAAAACATTTGTTGTTGTTACATGGTATAAATAATATCAATGCCAGTGAGGCAATTTCCATAGATCTATACCTAGCAATTTTTATTATTATTATTTTTTTTCATTTTTATTTTTAAAAATCCTGGATTTTAGAATTTTATATACCACATATTTGTATATGGGGAAAAAATCAATCATTTGATTTAAGAAATAAAACATTTGCGCTAATAAATAAGAAAAATTTAAACATTCGTTTCTCAATATTTTGCTTCATTTAGTTGATATATTTGAGCAGCAGACCTCAGCGTTTACTGTCAAATGCTACAGTTTTTAGTCATGGGCTAATGTTTCAAGCACTTATAAAAAATTGTGTTTAAAAAGTCTCTTATTGAAACAACAAGGAATTGTCTAGCTAATGATCTAGCACATGCGTGTGTTCTTTAGAGCGTGACCTACCACTTACAGCAGAAATCCCCTCCAATAGCTGGAACCCTCCAAACTCTGCAATGACCGCACTGCCCAATAACATTCAATACATTATAAACGTCTCTATTGATCGTACACATCCGGAGGTTTGATGAGTCAGTTCCCTCTTAGAACTGTCAGTCATAAACAGGTTTTTATTAGTTATTCATAATCAGCCATGATTATAGAAGAATGATCAACGTGTTTGTTATGCTTTCAGATTAGGAACATAAATCTAAGCCATAATCGAAAACCATCAGGTTCCAGAGTTTAAGATCAACATACAACTCTAACCCTGAGATTATAAATCAGAAATTAAAATATTCGAGCTAACTTTTCATTGAGGAATTCAAATTATCATTCATCATGGAATGCGCGTCTCAAAAATATACGCTCCAAATGATTTAGCTTTTTTACTCTTCCCATCTGATAGCTTCCCAACATTCTACAGTGAAACATCCACAGGGTTTGTTTCCTTAAACACTGTTAGTCAGTAAAAACTGTTCCTGTGACGTAGGTTGAGCTACTGTCACGCTGGCCTTCGATGCAATGAACCTGTGAACCTGAGACACTATCTCATCGATGTCAGGCCTACGAGCTGGATTCTTGTCCGTACATCTGGCCACTAACTTCTTTAGACCCCCCAGGGCCGGATCTGCCAGCCTGCTCATCTGCTCCAACATGTACCCTAGACTGAAAATGTCTGACCGAGTAGTAGTTCGGGCTCCTTCACGAACCTCTGGGGCTAGGAAATTGTACTTGCTCATTTGATCTTGTGGTAGCTGGAAGGTAAGGCCTTGTTTGTAGGTCGCCATACCAACATCGATATACCGAATGATTTTTCGACCTAGAAATAAAAGAAGGTTGGCAGCATTTGTAACTTTCTGGGGGGGGGGGGGGTGTTTCTCCTCCTCCCCCCACAAATTTTTTAAAATGTCTAACCAAATTATCTGTGTAAACTAGTGACAAAATATTTCACGAAAAAATCATTTCCTCTTGAGGTCATCAAACCTAATAACGAATTATCTGTAATAAGAGGGTTGGCCGGCGATAAAGATTTTAATGCAACACGCTTCTCTCACCACATACACGAAAATATCCACACACATTCTCACCAACACAAACCACCAAACCCACCCATACATCCAGCCACACGAACACCCACCCATTCATCCACCCATCCATGTAAAGCAAACACACCCACACATCCACAAACCCACCCATTCATCCATCCACCCATTCAAAGCCCACACACACACAGAATCACCAGCAGTAGAAAGATTTACCTCCAGTTAGATCGATGAGAATGTTGTCGGCTTTGAGGTCGTTGATCAATATATTTTTACGATGAATCAGCCGGAGCCCGGCCACTAGCTGGCCCACAATGTCCAGCCACTCGTCCTTCGTCAAAGGGACTTTATCCGACATGACGTTAAACAGAGTCCGCCCATCGCCAAAGTATTCCATGATGATGCAATACTCGCTGGGCTGCTTGCTGACGTCAAACCTCCTTCTGAGTCCATAAAACTTTGGCGTTATACCAGTTTCCTGTAGAAACATGAGCATCCGGGCCTCGTGGATCACTAGATCCCAGGAGCTCGACTCATAGAAATCTTTAATCGCCACTTCTACGATACCATCAAGGAGCCCCAGGTAAACACAACCATAACTACCTCGTCCTATTTCAGCCCAGTCTCCATTCTCGTCACATGCAAAGCGAACTCTTTCTTTCTCGATGGCTGGTACTTTTATTTGTTCTAACGAAAACTTTTGATATCCTGATCCAGTTTTGCCCTGCAAGTTGCTGGCTGTGTACTTTTGTATCTGCCCTTGGTTTCCATTCTGTTTTGAGGTCACTCTGATTGTTTTCACCCCATAAGTTTTGTATTTATTTTGATTGAAAAGTCTCCCGTGAACTCGCCGCTGGTCACCTGAGTCCACTTTGTTCTTTGTATCTACAGACAGAGCCTGGTTGTTAGTCTCGAGTGTGTCGATGACCCCCGTGTCCTTGTCAGCGCTGCGGGCGTCACCGCCTGGAACATCTTCGACCACTTGCAGTTGTTTATTTTCTCTGCTTCCATCGCTATCTCCATCTTCATCTTCATCCCCGTTTTCTTCTTCCTCGTCCTCATTTTCATCGTCTTCGTAATCCTCTTCCTCATCGTCATCGTCAACCTCATCCTCGTCGTCTTCATCTACCTCCCCGTCGTCACCTTCATCATCGACACTTTCTTCACTACGTTTCTCGTCCGTTTTAATTGCATTACTCCAAGCTTCCCGTTGAGAAAATTTACTTGCAACTTCATTCCCCCTTCTTTGAATCGGAATGTTTTTGTCTGCATCTTCAACGTACCATTGAGTGAACGCTTTCTTACTTGACGTGTCTCCTTGTCCAAAACATGATCGCGAAGCACAAAACGCTCCTTTATCTGAAGGTTGAAGATTAGAAACTGTTGTGTAACTGTCACGCTCGCTACAGCCAGGCTTGCTGTCCACTCCTGTTCGGTCAATGCCGTCACTACATCTCTCGCTGGTAGCCTTCTGTCGGTATGAGGATATGACGGTTGCGTGATCGTCATCCATGGGGAACAGGTTCATTAACAAATCTTCTTGAGGCGCGCCTCCGAAAACATCGAACTGGCTTGTTGGCCCACCCCCTGTATAGTAGCTCATAGCGTCGGGATGATTGCACGTATCATCCATCTCTTGGCTGTCTGCTCGGGGGAAATTGTTCCTCATCTTGACGCTTGTGTAGTTTGACATCATGTCCTCTGACGCTGAGGTGAAGTCATCATCACTGTCTTGCATCTGTGACCGCACTGAGAGATGTGTGCCGATACGAAGGTCATCCCCCGGTCTGCCCCCTCTGCCAAACATATTTCCGCTTCCGTTAATGTTGCGAGATGCCAATGTAGACAATAGGCCACTGTGTGGATGGGGTTTAAAGATATCATAATTTTTGCAGCCCTGTTCGTGGATGAGACAACAAGGGGAATCACATGAGCGTTTCTGGCGTTTCGAGTAACCTACTGTGCTCTGTAAAGTTTTGTGCTCCATAATGCTTTTTTCCATCATCGATCGATCTCCGCTGTGATAAGGAGTTGATCTACAAGCCGCCCCGCTGCTGTACTCAATGTTGGAGTTCCCGTCATCCATGTTGAGGTCGTCATCGACGCTGGAGTTGTCCGATGAGGATGTGTCATAGCCATTGTTGGCACTCTCGTTCCAATTTTTCTTGGCCAGGTCATTATGTAAGGCGTTGATGCAACCACTGTCCCAGTGGTGCACCTTCTCAGCCCACACATCTGTTGGGGCGGAGCTGTATTTCAGGTGTCCAAAACCACGGGTCGTGGTGTACGATTCATTATATTTGACATTGGAAGCCTTAAGAAACGTTGACTTGTACCTGGATTCGTAGTTAAAGTTCAATTTCGGATGTGTGAAGTTTGGATTGATGACAGTCTTGGATATATAATTATGCTGGTTGTCTTGGTAATCAGAGAATCTGCTGTTGGATTTGGAAAAGTTGAAGTCCTCACCAGACAGATCTAGGGAAAAGTCACGATAGTTGTTTCGCTTCAAGAACGAGTGTCTTGTCGAGTACTGACTAATGAGCAAGTCTTCTTTGGACAGCTGATTGATCATTTCCTTTGACTCGGCATGAATGCCCCCACCAAGTTCATTCCTCAGAAAAGCTGACTTAAATGGTCCTTTATAGTGAAGTGAGGTAAAATAATACTCTTGGAATTTCTCGGGCAATCGTTCCGTTGGAGCGTTATTAATTTCATGGAGAGAAGGGTGAGATTTTGATTCTTTCAAACTTGATGTGAATAAACCAGACTGACATTGGTCTGCGAATAAGTTTCTGTCGTTGTCTTGTCCACTTTTATCAGTGTGGGACCGACTCTTTGAGGGGCTCGTCGAACATTCCATCAAGGTGTTGGGGACGCAATACTTCACGGATGAAGTTTTATCCAGATGTTGAGAAAAATGGAGTGGGGCAGCAGACGCGTGTTCTCGTGTCCTTTCGATGAGTTGATGCACGGGTTTTGAGGAAGAAGTGCTTGAAATAATTTGGCTACTTATATTGGAAAGTGTATTTTCAGAGTTTGGCTTTGATGCTTGCCCACTGATGTCTTTGATTTTGCTTTTACACTCATTCACGAACATGTTAAAGTCGTTCCTTGACTTATCGAGGGGAGTATGCGACTCCTCAATAATTGGTGTCAGCAGGCAAGATTCGATCGCCTCGCATTCAGCAAGACTGTCAGCCTCGGCTTCGGCCAAATCGTTTTCAAGATGTTTAGACATAATTTTTCTTTGGATGAGTTCCTCCATTAACCTGCGCTCCATGACTTCATGCTTGAAGTTTTTAAATCCACTCTGAATTTTCTGCTTTATGTCATCCGTGCTGGTCGAAGATACTGTGATACTCGTCGACTCAAGTTTAGCTTGATTAGGGGTCAGTCTGTTGGCTATTCGTGACACGCCGCACTCGCTAAAAGGTGTTATCTTTGATTTGCTCTTCACTAAGACTGATTCCTCCATTGGTTTCGCATCAAACGTCATCCGGACTTTCTCAATTTCCGACTTTCTAGCCTTGGGATGCCGCTGCTTGGTTGCTAGATTCAACTTGCTTACGTTTGGCCTGGGCGCCGAGTGCGATCTGCGGTTATCTGTTGACGTTGTTGAACATTTGGAAACTGAACACCTGGTTTCAGAATGTTCATTGGCGTTTTTATATCTGCGGCTTGTTTTGATTGGATCCAGTTGACTTTCTGACTTCCGTCTCCTCTTCAGTTTTGGGGATTCCTCCTTTTTGGGCCGATGCGACTCCTTTCTTTTCTTAGGTGGATCTAAAAGTTCATGATTTGTTTCTGTTTTATTTTTCTCATCTTTTATCTCACGAGAGTTGCACTCTTCAAGTTGTGTCGGCAACTCAAGGTCACCTTTACAGAAAAGAACCTCTTCTGGCCCAAAGTAATTATTCGTAAACGATACATTGATATGTGATGCCGACGATTTGGCGGAGGCTTGCAGAGACTTACTAGATGATCTTGGCTCGGATAAAAATCTTTTGGGCTTTTGGGGCACCGTATTTGTTTCGTCATTCTGGACTTTTTTTTCGGGGCTTTTCTCAAATGGGGGCAAGGCCCCTTTGATCCAGTCAATCAGCATTTCACGGTAGGTCTTTGGTTGTTCAGGACATTTTTCTGGGAGAGTTACAATGACCAAATTAGGTGTGTCAGATATTTTGCAATTAGACTCCGTTATAACAAATGTTGAACTTTCTGAACTAACTGAGTTTGAAAAAGAGAGCTCGCTTTGAGAGATGTCTTGATACTTTACATCTATTTGATCGCTTTGGTTGTGTTTGGATGGCTTTTCTGGTGACCCCATTTTTAAGTAGTCGTTATTGTTCAAAAGTGGTAACGTTCGCTGAATAGGAGAAGTCCAATTCTGGAGTGCCTTATCCAGTAATGTTTTCACTTTCCCATCAATGATTGACTGAAGAAAGCGTAGAGACGAAGACCCTCTGTTTGGTGGACTGGGACTTTTTTCTGCGCTCGAAGGGGGGGCCATGTTTAGAGGTGGTTGAGAAATTGTGTCCCCGTCGTTATCACCATCCAGTCCATGCTCATGTGAAGACTCGGTCTTGGAATGAATATATTTTTTTAACAGCTCATCAATCTGAACTTCGTCACTGCCAGTGAATTGAGAGATAGTGCTGCTGAATAATTCTCTAGAAGAAACTTGGAATTCTGTAGCATCTCTTGGGTCATCCAGCAAGCTGTCTTTGTTTCTTGTCAAAATAGAAGTGTCATGCTCTGTATCCAATGGCATGTTTTCATTTTCCATAAGAGATATACGATGTCTCAAGACTTCACTGTTAGTATTTTGTCGTGTAACTTTAGATGGTTTTATCTCAGGAACGTTCTCGAACTCCAAGTTGTTATGTTCCCCCTCCATATCAGACATCCCGTCGTGCTTCGCGACCCATTTTGAACTATTGCACTTGTTGCCACCGTCCACAGAACTACTTTTATCGAGCCCACTGTCCAAACTGGTACACGAAATGCCAGATTTTGATCTGTAACGCTTCTTATGTGACATTTTGCGTCGGTCTGGATTGATTCGTAGATAAGTGAATTCTTTCTTTTGAGTTCCGACGTGTTCATGCCTTTGCTTCTTCACAGCTGCCACATCATTGGAAAAATGGGAATATGGACACTTGCATTCAATATTGTGTTCACCTTGATCAAAATACTGATTCTCAGGGCTGTCATTTTCCATGACATTGTTAGACTGACTGCTATAACTTTTCCAAGAGCTAAAGTAATCTGTATCCTGATCAGTAACACATTCAGAGTTGTCATCCACTTTGTTGACATCATCAAGTGCATACATAGGTAAATCCTGTCTCTCAATGGAACTTGAAGATCCCACGTTTCTCAGTGCGTTTTTTAAAGCAAAGCGGCAGCATGGGTCAACGTCATCAAAATACCGTATTTCTGCTTCTCTTTCGTTTTCTTCATTGGCTGTAATCGAGCTCTGGGAAGTGACAACAAAAATGGTAACATTATCTAAAAAAGGACGTTCCTCACCGGAGAAATCTTTCGAGTTGTTTTTAGTTTTGTCCGTTGGCTGGGATGTAGTGTCACCGCAGGCTCCCAGCGGGTATTTGGCTTTCCCAACTTTTGTTGAGCTTTTATCTCCTTTGAAAGACTTTCTTAAATAAATGTAGCGCTGAAGTTCAAAACGTCTTTGTTGGCATCTAGAGCACGCGCACAGTCTTTGATAATTTCTTTCAGACATCTTCCCGCATCTGGTTTTAAAATTGGGGAGTGACTTGTCAGTGCTGTAAAGAAATTTTCTTTTTAAAAATAGGTCATTTTGAAAGTCCCTTACTTGAGATATTGGATCTACTTCCCCTTTAAAGGATTTGAAGTCTGTTCGAGGTGAGTGAGACCCATCACTGCGATCATGGTACACAGATTCGGCACTGAAAGAGCGAGCGCTGAACCGATGCCTGCTTGAACTTTTTGGCTTGAAATGGGTGAAGCCTTCAAAGATCTTTTTAGTTTTCACACTCCGAGACCGCGGCCTGTGCATTCTATCTAAGGAATGTGATCTCGTCCGATGTCCGATCCTGTGACAAGGCGATGGGGACCTCGATTCCTTGTAATAATATACACTATCTTCGCTGTGTGACCTCGCTCTTCTGCTGCACCCACAGGAAGAGGTGTCGTTAAATGAATGGCATTTCTTCTTGCGTAGTCCTCTCGATTCTTGCCGGGATCGCATTGTCATCAATTGAAAGATATCTTTAAGGTCCGTTTGTGGAACTGTTTTATGAGATAACCCTTGACCACGTTCGTTTCTTCTTCCTGGTTTGGGTAATGGAAAATCTTTTGGTAGTTTGGGATCACGGCGAAGTTTTCCACGTCTCGGGTCAAACTTTTCTCTGTTTCTAGTGTCTGATTTTGTGTTTAGCTCGGACGAAGTTTTAGTGCTCACTTCAACATCACGAATAAAGTATTGCATTTCTGTGTTCTCTGCCTTGTCACACTTCTGTGTGTCTCTGTCAATACTCTGAGTTTGGATGGCGGCATTTTTAGAACATTGAACTTGAATTTTAACAGCACGTGTTCTGGGTTTTTGTTGATACTCTCCGGAACTCTGAAATTGTGTTGACTTGGGAGTATACATTTTGCTCTGCGGTTCCTGGAGCTCTTCCGGTTTTACTGGTGACGTCATTTTATTTGAAGTTTTAATCTCGCTTTTAACGTGAGAGGAATGCGATTGTGTCCCTTTTGATGGACTTGCAATCTTTTTTGTTGGTTTTACATTCTGTAGGCTAGGACTAAAATTAGAATCAGTAGGACTTGCAAACTTCTTGGATGGCCAGAGATTCGGAAGGTTGAAGCCTCCAGTATCAGAAGTACTAGTCAACGTCTTTGACTTCCAGACATTCGGAAGGCTAATGTTAGCATCATTAGTTGGGCTGTCGGTTGCATTACTCTGCTGAGGGGATAACACATTCTTAACTGTTGTACGGTCTTTCAATTCTTGGACCCACTTCGCGGTGTCTTTTGCCGTGGCACTAGAGAAAAGCCTCAGTGATGACCAACTGTTTGACAAGCTAGCTGCAAAAAGTAAGGCTCTGATGCTGTTTTGGCGGATCTGCTCTATAGCCTCGTCATCGTGCCCACCAACAGCCAGAGATGGCAACGATCGAACGAGCTCAGTTATATGCTCTTCTGATTCCATCCGTGAAAACACAGGAAAACTCGTTTTGTGAGGAAAGTCTGAATGATCGCACACAGAAGAGAGTTTTGCGCTATCAGATGAAACGTTGTCCGTGTCCAATAGTCTTAGGGTGTCAATAACTCCACAGTGATATGCTAAATCAGAGTACATGAAATCACCACTTCCTGAGGAAGAATTTCGATCTCTATCGGCATTTGAAGAGCAGTTTTTATTCTTGGAAACGGCGACTGATAAAGCTGTGCATTCTGGAGAACTTTTCTGAGAATTACAAGATTCATTTTCAGGAATAAAATGTCCATGATTGGATGTTTTGTCTCTATACTTGCTTCTGATGTTTCTATACATGGCACTATTTGCTGACAATGTTTGGCTCTCGGATGTATCACCTGGTGAGGCTTCAATGCGCATTGGAGATTGTAAGCCTTTAATGCGATAGGAACACTTCGCACTTGCAGATTTAGGTCTCACTTTAACTCGCGGCCTACCGACCACAGTGACATCTGTTTCATCACTGGGAATAAAAGCGCTTCTGACCAGTAAAAATGGATTCTCCCTTCTGGTCTCAGGTAACTTTTTAGGAACGTTAATACAAATGTCTTCCGGTGAACCGATGTCATCAACCTTCTCCGATGACAGATTACACAAGAACATGTCTGCTTGTCTTTGATAAGGTACATCGGGAGAAATATATTTGATATATTCGCCAATGTTTCTCGCTGAATATTTGTCGCTTACCGGCACAGGTTGTTCCGGAGTGATGACCTGCCTAAATGGATCAATGGCTCTCACGTGGAAACTTTCAGGACTGCGGTCACTTTTGGCAGAGTTTGAGCGTGACCTGTAGGCACATCGGTAGATATCTCTCCCTCTTTGTTCATCGGATTCAAAGTTACAAAATTGCCTCGTGAAACGACCTTCTGAGTAATCGTAAGATTTGATCAAGTTCATTCTGGGAGCTGGTACTGGGCTTTTCCGACGGTTGGAAGGTAAATAATCGGACAAGGAATCACAGCTTTGGGTATTGTCTTGCTCATACTCAATAAGTCTTAGCTGTCTTTGTCTTATATACTGACTGTCCCGCAAGTATTTCTTCATGCTTTTGTCCGAGGCGCGGTTGTCAGCCCACTGCGAACGAGCTGACCTCGAATTATTTGAAAGGACAAGGTTATTCATATATTCACAATCGGACGTTTCGGATGACAAGTCCTCACAATCCTTTGCACCACCACAATCAATAATTTTAACACCCTGGGGGGAGGTAATCATTTGAACGGTGCCGTTTTGAATAGCCACAGTGGTGCTCCTTGAGGCCGGACAGGTATTTGTGTCGTCGGAACAACGAAATGTAATTCGTCCTTTGATCTTTCTTATTTGTCTTTGCGCACATGAATCCCCTGATGGGATATTTTTACTGCTCAACTCTTTACAACTGTCATCGGAGACACACTCTTCTGATGACACAGCATCCGAACACCTCTCCTCCTCTTCAAGATCCTCATGTTCGCCGCTTTGTTCTTTGTGAAAGCAGACCTTAATGATGCTGGACGCTCTACTCCTATTTCTCTCAGTGCCTCGTTTCGAAACAACGTCATCCGTGCATTCCTCCTGGTTGTATTTGTCTGAATTTCGCAGCCTCCCTTTCGAGCGTGCGGACATCAACGGCTCATCGTCACCCGACTCACCACTTGTTAGTTCTCGGCAACGCCTTTTATCTCGCATATAGAACGCTTTTTCTGGCTTGTCGTTGTCATCCGTGTCAATGGATGGAGGCTCGTCCAATGTGTGAGTATCCAGCTTTTCGGAGTAAGATTCATCCTCATCAGTGGATTCTATTACTTTTAAAACTTGATCGTTGTCAGCTCCGCGACTAGGAGCTATGACTCTCTCCTCATCTTCCACATAACCATCATGTCCACGGCCCTCTGTAGGTGTTTGTCTCCACGTTGATGTCTCGTATGAGGCTATTGTGACAGACTCATCCTCATATACCGCATCGGCTCCAACACGGTGACACCTAGTGCTACGCAAACTTGGTTCCATGGTCGTCTCTTCCTCGTCATTATCCCTGCTGTGTTTCGTTTGCTTTGTTGATCTCCTGCTGGGTGAACTGTAACTGGCTTCAAACGTCCGAGTCTTAGCATCCCTACGACCATCGTAGTCCTCGGCGTTAGAAATGTCTCTCATTTTACTGAATCGTTTAGCATCAGAGCCCTGTTCTGCCCTCGATTTGGAATCTCGGTATCTCTGTTCACAGCTATCGTCCATAGTAACACGGCGAGCAGATGACGGATGATGGATGGGGGGACGAGTTGAACTAACTGATCTTTTATCTGCCTTAGGTAACTTTTCATTACACTGAGGATACTGATAGTCTCTGTGGGGTAGTCCTTTGGAACATTCATCTGCACTTTGACTTTTCTGAAATTTCTCCTCCTTTGACACACGTAACTGATCTATTTCGGATTTAGTTACTGGACTTTGACGATCACATTTCTTCATGAATTCAGGTCTACATGGTTTATTGATGGCTTTATCCTTATCAAATGGCAACATTTGGCTTCCAGCTTGTAAGGAGCTTGTCCCAACAGTACAAAGATACTGCGGTATGGTATGTTGCTCGGGGCTGTCCACAAAATCACTAGAACCACTCCATCGAGTAGGATCCTGTATTGTCAGTTTCTGACTCTCTGCGACTGTGACCAGCTGTTGTTTGCTAGATGCCACTGATGGTACAAAGGTGGCAGTTTCCCTATCGTAGTTTTCTTGAATAAAAGAAGAAGATCTTGTCCGGGCTGATTTATCTCGAACCCCTTCCATCGGCATTCTCTGTTGGGGGTCCTCCATCATTGAATGAAATTTAGAAATGTTTGCCGATGATTCGATTGCGGTTTCGTTAAGAGTTGATCCACGATAAAACTCATTATCTATTCTCTCGGGTGGTGCATCTTTTGAAGGACGTGTTCTGGAAGTTAGTCTTTCTTGCCTACTTTCTCTGCCTGGCGTTCGAAGTGTGCTTTCCTCTTCATCTGATATATGGAGGCTGCTTTCCTTTTGAGACTGTGCTCTAAATCTATCAACAGAAGATAATCTTTCTTGTCTACTTTCTACAGCTGAAGCACGTCTCGTGTCCCCTTCCTCGTCTGAGGGCTGCTGAATGCCACCAATAAGAGATTGGGCCCTGGAATATTTATCCGCGGAAGCAAATCGTTCATGCCTACTTTCTCTGAATGAAGTTTGTCTGCTGCCATCTCTAACAGAGTCAGCTCTAGAAATGTTTTCAACTGGAGTTAACCTCTCTTGGAGGCTATCTCTGGCTGTAGTTCGCCTCGTGCTTCCTTCTTCTAAATTTTGTTGAGATTGTCCACGAGAAATTTTGTCAAATGATGTTAATCTTTCTTGGAAACTTTCTCTGGAGGACGTTGGCCATTGTCCCTCCTCTTCATCTGAAACTTGCCCTCTTGATGATCTTTCAATCGAAGTTAATCTTTCAAGCCTGCTTTCTCTGCCTGAATTTCGTCGTACTCCATCTTCACTTCCGAAAAATTGCTGGCTACCTTCTCTAAGAGATGGCTCTCTAGATAATTTTTCTATTGAGCTTAACCGCTCTTGTCTACTTTCTCTAGTCGACGGCTGCCTTGTGCCAGATTCTTCATCTGAAAGTTGCTGGCTTCCATCTCGAAAAGATTGCTCTCTAGAAAGTTTTTCTATTGACGTTAGTTTTTCCTGCACACTGTCTCTACCCGAGCATCGCCGTGTACCCCCTTCATCCTCAGACAATTGTTGACTGATTTCTCTAAGAGATTGTGTTATGGAATTCTTATCAATCGAAGACATTCTTTGTTCTAAACTTTCTCTGGTCGATATTGGACGTGTTCCTATTTCATTGTCAGAGGTTTGCCGACTGCCTTCTCTGGCCGACTGTGCTCTGGAAAGTTTTTCAATTGATGTTTGTCTACTTGCCCTCGTCGACACCTGCCGCGTGTTCCCTTCTTCATCAGACATTTTTTGACTGCCTGTAATACGGGATGTTGGTCTGGAACTTCTTTGGTTTGATGTTAATCTCTCTAACCTACTTTCTCTATTTGACATCTGTCTTGTGCCCCTGTCTTCATCTGAGGAATGTTGACTGCTTCCATGAAACTCTCCTTCCTGGCTGCTGCCTCTGCCTGATGTTTGCCGAGAACCCGCTTCTTCATCTGAAGGTTGACTGCTGCCTCTACGAGATTGTTCTTTGGAAAGTTGTTGTATTAAACATAATTTATCTTCTATTAAGTCTCTTGCTGACGTTCGCCGCGTGTTTACTTCCTGATCTGAGGCCTGCTGGCTACCTTGTTGAAAAGATTGCTGCCTCGAGAATTTTTCACTGGAAGCAGGTTTGCTAATTTGTCTAGACATGTAAGTTCCTCTGGGTGATTCCTGGCCCGAATGTTGGGATAATTGTACGCTGGAATGTCTCTCTGATGAAGCCGCTCTGCTGCTCAGTCTCGATGGGCTGTCTCTGATCGTTGAACGATAGTCTTCTTGAAAAGGCTTCGACATTGAGCTTCTGTTAACAAGTGCACGTTCCGATAGATTCATCTCATGTGTAAAGTCTTCATCCGCTTTAAAAGGACTGAATGTTTTATAGGGTGACCCACTGGATCTGCCACTTGACGCTGTGAGGTTATCTATCGTGCGCGATGATCGCTTTGTTGAGTCTAATTGTAGTACAGTGTCATCTTCTTTAAAGGTTTGGCTTCTTGAAAATCGTTCAGTTGCACTGTCTTGTTTAAATGAAGAGCTATCGAATAATTTTTTTCCTAGAAAGAGGTCTTCAGACAAATTCGAACTTTCTTTTTTAGAAGAAGGTATCATTAAGCCTCTTCCCGTACTCCTGTCAGCACTTCCAGGCAGTCGACTAGGTGATGGGCTCTTTTCCTCATATGAGCTTTGGCTGCCTGATTTCAAAAAGGGGGATGTTCTGTAATCATTAGGGGATCTAAGTCCACTTTTCAGTGACTGATCGTAACTCGAAGCTCGGTCACGTGCGGCGCTTGGAATAAAATGGACGCTGCCTTTCGCAGATTGCCTATCTTGAAATTGGGGACTGCTGTAGCGACTAAACCTGGGACTCATGGGTAAATCATTCTTATGAGCTTCGTATTCAGGAGGGTACGTAGATCGTCGCATGGGTTCTTGCGATGGAACTCTTGTCACGTTCGTACTTGGTGTTGCCCTCTCACCAGTTGCTCTGCGTGAATCCAAACTGCTTCCCTGCACATCTAGATGTCTGGGAGGTGGTGCTGGGACATTGACTATATGAGTGGAGTCTACTCTCGGAGAGCTTCTCATATAAGTAGGAATTTCTAAAACTATTTTCACTTGATCAGCAGGACTTTGACTGTCATATTCAATTGTTTTTGTCTCTCCACGCGGTGATAATCTGCTCATCTGCCTAGGTGAAATTTCTATATTAGTCTGGCTGTCCCGCCATTGTCTGGAAGCTTCTTCGACATAGTAGCCACCTTGCCCTTCCTTCTGAGAATACCTCTGACTTCCTTGTAGGGCTGCGTTTTGAAGGATTGGCTCCGTTTCTTCAAACTGCCCGGTCGCTGCCGTCTTTATACTCGTTCTGTGTGACAGTTGCGATGGAAAGGAGGATTTGCCTGACTGTTGTATGGATACCTTCCTCACTTGACCTTGGTCCTTGTCGGAGTACATTCTCTCGTCTGAAGACACTTGACGTGAAGTGTCATCTTTGTCTTCTGATCTCTTGCTCTCCTTCTCTTTCGACTTTCTTGATTTTGGTTTCTCTTCCTCCTCCTCCTCTAAGTCATCTTCTTCTGAGTCATTCATGAAGAGACTTGGAAAGATAAAAATAAATAATGAAATATAACTAGTGGCAGTTTTCATTAAATTATTTAATTTATATATATTCTAAATTATATTAAATTTATTATTCACATAATGTGATTGACAACTTTACCGAAGTTAAACATTGTCATTTGTTCTATGTTAATAATTCTAGATTTCCTCAATGAAGTATTTTAATAATATTTACATATTGAATATGGAGAAGTTAATATATACAATAAATTTAAATACTTGAATAAACATTAAAATTTGTCATCTAAAATTATTTTAAGTAGTAAATTTTAATTTATTAATTCAAGCTTTAAAGTTAAGAATTGGCCAGACTACATGGCAAGTCTATAGGGTGACACTACGTGACAATTCTACAGGGCGAGATTACATGGCAAGTCTACAGGGTGAAACTGCATGGCAAGTCTACAGGGTGAGACTACAGGGGGGGGGGGCTCCTTGGGCTGATAATGAAATATAGTCTGAAGTTATAGAGGACTACCTTACAAGTCTAGTTTATTATCCATTAATTTTAATATTTAGGTCTATCCTACAGATTTAGAAAGGGGGTAATACAGTAATATTCAATAGGACTATTCTACCGTTTATTGTAGAATCTTTTTCATCTTTGTGTAGACTAGCTTTTTTATGTTGTTATTTTGCGATACATTAAAACTAACTCCACAAAGTCAGCAACAAACTAATACGCTCTGCTTCTGTGGGCAGCAGCCACAAAACCTTGGACGATTAAATGTGTTGGTGTTGCAGGTTCCATCTTACGACATACACCTTACACGCCTGAGCTTTTCGCGACACACCATTTTGAACATTCTTGGTCCAGACTAGACTAACGGTAAACTCTACGAACTTAATCTATAAGTTTATTCGAGAGGCCGAGTTGATGAGCCTAGTCAAGACGAAGTTGTCGTATCCGCATGACAAGTAATTATTCATAAGTACATGCACATCAATAATGTTGAGGTTGTTTTCATTTATGTTCTGATTTAATCTCAATAAAAGTTGAACATTACGATGAAATCAGTGAGGCTCATATTATCAAAGCTATTTTTCAAAAGTTGCATTACATTTTAGTCAAACACACAACCTTATATTCTTGTATTTTAAAAAGAAGTCAATAAATATTTTTGAAAATCATTTTCATCGACAACGATGTTAGCATTAATAACTCTTTTAATGAACAAAGAATTACCTGTCCATGCCTATGTCTGGCCTGTAAAGACCAATCATTCCCGGGAATGAATGAAATAAACTATTCCTGTAGGCAATACAATTCAGCTGGTCTCCAACAGCCTGGTTCAAGTAGAGATAGAAATATTATTGCTCAGGTAGCACCAGTGGCAACCTTTGACTAAATGCCGCCCGCTGAGAACTCCTATATTTCGCCCCCTCCCCTTTTTTTCGCAAATTATCAGTACAGTAGAGCGTCGTTTTCCCAAACACAGATTATCCGAAACTTCGGATAACTGAGTTACTTCTGTCTCCTATCGTAACCCATGAGTAAGACGT
Organism: Lymnaea stagnalis; assembly: GCA_964033795.1. Classification (NCBI taxonomy): domain Eukaryota; kingdom Metazoa; phylum Mollusca; class Gastropoda; family Lymnaeidae; genus Lymnaea; species Lymnaea stagnalis. Next base: position 1,278,851 of record CAXITT010000080.1, read on the forward strand.
AGAACATTAGCTTACAAATCCTGAAAATGATTCTGGTCCCTGTCTCACAAGACATGTAAATTCTAGATACCCACTATACATGCAGTGACTAGACTCCGATAAAGCAATATACAAATTTGTTAATTGATAGAACTTAACGTAATAATCCGCTTCTGACTATAAGCCGCACCATTAAAGCTTGGAACTATACTTTTTAAAATATATTTTATGTGCCCTAACTTCATTAACACACCCTTTCCATGGGAGTGTTCGGTTGTCACACAAAAATTGGTATAATAATAATAATAATAATAACAGGTCTTATATAGCGCGGTACCCCAGCCTAGGGCTGGGCTCACCGCACTGTACATAAAAATTTTATCAAAAGAGACATAATCATGACATTAAAATAAAATAGATTTATGAAATAAAGTACAGCAATGTATATTCACCCACCCCACCACATAACTTTTACAAGGCAAACCATGGACGGCAGCCAGCAAGATCGTTTATCGGTCACAGGAGGGGAATCAGTCAGGGTAGTATAATTTAAAAAAGCTATGTTTTGAGTGCAGTTTTGAAGGCCTGGGTGGTATCCAAATACCCCTCGTCCCAGTTAATTGTGAGATCGACTCTCAGCCGCACATTCAGAGCGGTATTGCTACTAATAATAAGAACTGTTTTTAGTTTACTATCATGCATCAACAGTTCATTCCGTTGTATCTGATGTTTTGGTTTGACTGGTCATTTGAAGATGGCGTCACCATGTCATTTAACGCACAAATAAAAACAACACACATTATCTGAGAGATAACTTAATGCGTTTGAAAATTATTTTTTCCTCCAAAGCAGCGGTTCTCAACCTATGGGTCGCGACCCCTTTGAGTCGAATGACACTTTCACAGGGTCGCCTAAGACCATCTGAAAACACATATAGTTTACAGTTATGAAGTAGCAACCAAAATGATTTTGTGATTGGGCGTCGCTACAACATTAGGAACTGTATTAAAGGGTCGCGGCATTAGAAAGGTTGAGAACCACTGCTCTAAAGCAAGATCTTCAACAGCTTAGTAAACATCCCTGGCTAGAAACTGGTCTAAAATTTGCTAATGGCTATGTAAGTCAAATGTATATAAAGTAATGGAAAAAGTTACAATAACGGGCAAATGTTATTCTATGCTGAGTGACGGTACAATCTAAATCAGTGATTGGTGGAGGCTGCACATTTCAAGTGTAGAAGAGCCAACCATTATATTTCTTTTTAGGCGCAAAGATTAAAAGATGATTTTTAAAACCAATAAAATGAAGCAGCCAAACGGAAGTCAACATCGATTAGTGTTACAAAGTTTGATGGGATTATTTTAATACCCTCAATTTAAGCTTTAATGTTGAAAATTTCATCAATAGCAAAGTAAAAATGAAAAATTATTAATAATCATGATTACATAAATAGAATTGAAAAGAAATAGTTTCGATTCCAAAAACAAATTTCACTCAATTTTATTTTTACATTGGCCTATATATGATAAAATGATTTTGCGGCCACCCCCCCCCCCCCCCCCCAGGTTAAAAAAAAAAATTTTCGTTTCCAAAAACAAATTTCACTCAATTTTTTTTTTAAATTGCCCTATATATGATAAAATGATTTTGCGGCCCCCCCCCCCCCCCCCGCCGCAGGTTCAACACTGGGTAGTACTTCTATTTATAACAAGGGTATAATTGACTTGTGTTGTGTCACCTTCTTCCTCCATTGTTTCCAATAAATTCTTCATAAAATATATAAGAGGATGTTAAGAGTTTTTGCGAATTTTTAAAACAATTTTAAAAAAGATCTTGCACTTGCGGTAATCTATCAAAGAATTTTTACTTTTTTATTTCATGTATTAATTAATGTCATTGTTTTTGTTTTGAGTTGTTTTGAATTTGTCCTCTTGCGTTTATTGCTAGATTCAATGATCTTTTTATTCATAAGCGTGTATTAGTATTTTATCTCCAAATAGTGTGCATCAACTAGAGTAGGCCTGATCTAAGAGTGAGCTGAAAATGTTACCATAACAGCTGCACAAACATTATATGGAGAGAATTCCATTTAGCGCCCCCTCCCCCTTTTCAAATGATGGGTGTCAACATTGATAAAAACCATTGCACGCAATTAAATGTTTACAAAAAAATCTGTTGCTTTCACTGGACAGAGATTTCCATACTCATACATATGAAGTACACATGAGTTTTTCTTCTTCTTCTATTAATTAAGGGCCCACGATCAATTTATTGATCATTTTGGCTCCTATGCACGTAGTAAGCTGGTAAGAAATGGAGATGGAGAAGACAAAGGATCGTCAAGAACAGGTAACACTCCACACAAGTCCACAATGCAACAGAAAAATATTGAAATCGCAATGTCAAGATGAAGATCTTAGGATGATTTGGAAGATTTGTTTTGTAATAGTTGTGTGTTGCCGTTGTATGTCTTTGATGTCAGACATTTATGTTAAGAGATAAAGATTTAGTTTGTACCGTACAGCTGATACATCTTTATATCACGTACACATTTGCCTTTCACACGCAACATATCCATTTCACTTTCACACGCAACATATCCATTTCACTTTCACATGCAACATATCCATTTCACTTTCACACGCAACATATCCATTTCACTATCACACGTAACATATCCATTTCACTTTCACATGCAACATATCCATTTCACTTTCACATGCAACATATCAATTTCACTTTCACATGCAACATATCCATTTCACTTTCACACGCAACATATCAATTTCACTTTCACATGCAACATATCCATTTCACTTTCACACGCAACATATCCATTTCACTTTCACACGCAACATATCCATTTCACTTTCACACGCAACATATCCATTTCACTTTCACACGCAACATATCCATTTCACTTTCACACGCAACATATCCATTTCACTTTCACACGCAACATATCCATTTCACTTTCACACGCAACATATCCATTTCACTTTCACACGCAACATATCCATTTCACTTTCACACGCAACATATCAATTTCACTTTCACACGCAACATATCCATTTCACTTTCACACGCAACATATCCATTTCACTTTCACACGCAACATATCCATTTCACTTTCACACGCAACATATCCATTTTACTTTCACACGCAACATATCAATTTCACTTAGGTTCGGTGACACATGCTTTTTTTTTTAAATTTCATACGTGCATGATTCATTTTCACCTCTGCTTTGTAACACAACTATTTTACCTTTGCTATGTTCCCAAAAAAGTTCTTTCGGGTAAATGAAACACCCCGGTTTGAATCTCCCCAGCCACACGGGTGACGTCTCTTCTTCTTCGCCTTGCACGGTCTGCATGGAGGCTGCTCCAAGCATGGCTTGCTTGCCGAGGCTGTACTTTCACTACTCTTCTTACACACAGGATCCTTTGGTGATTTACACAATGGGAAATTGTTTTGTTCCTGTTCAGTTTTGGGGGATATTTTTTCGGGGCTGGCGTGGACGCCGTTGCCAGGCGATGTTTCTGGTTTTTTCTCAGGTTTGCTTGGTTCTTCTTGTGGCTGTGGCGAATCTTCTGGTTGCCATTCACGGAAACATTTTCTGGTGCCCTTGACCTTACACGCCAAATTTGGCTTAGGTGACACTGTTTTCTGATCTTTTGGTTTAAGAAATGTTCCACTCTTGTGCTCTAATTCGTTTGAGGTTCCGTGGACTCGATAACTGGACGGTGGCGATTGGGAAACCGGAGAGCCTGGCTTCAACTTTGGGGATCTAGGAATGCCTTTTGGGGATCCTTGATTAAGCCCCGGAGAACCGGGTTTGACTTTTGGGGATCCTTGTTTTACAACTTTAGAACCAGTTTTGCCCTTCGGAGAACCTTGTTTTCCATTTTCTTGCGTCAGTGCATCGAATACACCTTTGCCGATATTAAATTGTGCAAGATTATTAGGTATGTATATGTCACCGGTAGGCGTCGGACTAGGCCGGCCGTTCCCACGTGACTTGCCCTTTTTTCTGTGTTTTCCTTTTGATTTTCTTCCTGGGGATTTCAAACTAGAGAGCCCAATGTCCCCAGGTGACAATGAGTCAGCTCTTCTCGTCGATGATTTTTTAGAAGGAGAAGAGCCCTTTCTGGTTTTCGGGGAGCTCCAGTCATCTAAATTTGTTTTGGTGATAGTTTTTCTCTCCGCTTCTGTAGCAGCTTTAGTGTCACAGGGGACTACATTTTTTGGACTAAGAAAAAAGCGTCTTACTGGAGGCTCTGACTGGGTCCGATTTTTGTGAGAATTCGAAACGGGGTCGTTATCATTGGCGCATATTTCCAACATTCGGTGTGGGGGTGAGAGTTTGTCCAGATTACCCAAAGTCTCCACCTTGGCTTGAACCGTGTTTTGGTCAAGCACTTGATTGTCTGTCGACACATTGCCATCGTTGGTAGCCTCTGTTAAATGCTGGAGTGGTGGAATTACATTGGGGATCAGATTTTCGCCGCTTGTAAGAGTGAGAAGCCCATCCCCGAAATTCATGCGCGGGTTGACAAAGTTCTGTGTTTTATCTAACCCCTGCTGGATGACGGCGTCTAAGATATTGAGGTTGTGCCTCTGGTTCAAGACGCGACTGGCATAGCTATGGGCGGATAACCCTTCTAGGCTTGATTTCGCACGACGATGGGTGAATTTCTCAGCCCTTGTCCCATCAAAACCACTATCGACCTGAGAGCGCCCCCGAAAATTTTGAGTATCAACATTTCCCGGGGGACGCGTCCGTGACTCGGAACGATTTCTTTTGAGCTGATCGCCGTCAGCTTTATTTGAGAGACCTTCAACCTTAAAATCCGTCGTTTTAAAATCGGAGATGTTAGACCCAGTATTTGCCGTATCTACCCCTGTATCCCCACATGTCTTCGATCGCGATCTGGTTGGGTTTTTCTTGGAAGTAATTTTAAACGTGGATGGTCTAAGCGCCTTTACACCATTGTCCTCCGACATCACGCATTCACTTTGCTTGACCTACATTTTAAGTTGGTAACTATATACTGACCATAAGCAGGGCTTGTCGTGGCTGGGACGTCGAACATTCGTTTCTCAGGTTTGGTCATTCATGACTAAAAGTTTAAGGTTTAGAGCGGCCATTGCAGATTGGAAACGTGAAAACATGGAAACGACGTCACAGCTTGGGATGTAGACAAAACAGCGCTTTTAGTTTGAGGATTCAAAGCAAAGAAAAAAGCGAACATATGCATTGAAAGAAAAACATCTCTGACTTGTGTGAACTCTCGTGGGTGCATATAAATATAAACATTTTATGACGTGTTTCTTGGAGAACAAATAACTATTTAATCATAATTTCCCAATTGAATTGTCACTGATGCTGATCGCACCTTGCTGTTCGAGCAGCCGAATATAAGACATCCAAAGGTAATCATTTTGATTCTCATTTTAGCAGAAATTATCTACTGGGTATGTTTAGAAAAATCTCAACTGAGTTATTTTACTGTAAGTGTGAACTATTTCATTAAATTTCCCCCACTTAAATTGGAATGGTTGGGCTTTCTAACATATATTTAAGACTAATAATATAATAATAATCAAGATTTACATTTTTAATGTTACCTTCGAATATCTTTAAATTTTCTTGTAAATTTGATTTTCCTTGATCTGAGAGATTTCTAGTCTTCATAAATATGAAGTTCTTATTTATATTAAAATCGCATATTTGAATTGAAATTCTGTACAGATTACATAACTATTATTAATGATATACACTCTAAAAATCGTTCAAACATTTATTTGAAAGGCTTCAATGGAAAAGTCAGGCATCCTGGCCGTTATTAAGTATTAATGGCCATAGAATACATCATATTTAATATCTAATTGTTTTGTATATTTTAATTGTACTTTTAGTAACGTACGAAAAATGTTCTAGCATTAAAAGAAACCGTGAGCAATGGTCCAACAATAGAAGACATACGCACGTAAATCTTGTTTGTGGCTGTGGGTCTTGCGAAGGGGGCATTCACCTCGGGTGCCAACATCGGGAGGCGCCAAATCATCTTTAGAAAAGGGCCTTATTAGTTAAGTCTATGATACCATTATAAGATTGTATTTCACAAAGACAAGGGGCGCAAAAATCGACTTTTCACTGGTGCGCCTATGTATTTAAGGGCGTTAATGTCAGGCTTTTTTCCGATCGCCGTTTTCCTCGGAAAGGCCCTGTGCGATACTAATACAGTTTAGTCTTTGCCAGCAGTGGCATGGTATGTAATGGATAAAAAAATGCATAATAATAATGTGTACAATTTGTTTACTTTGACTAGATCTAGATAGTAAACAAAAATACAAAAAAAAAAAACAGTCAGAAGAAACCAAAGAGTCAACAAAATGTCAACCAACAACCAACAGTGATCACCAACCATTTTAAATCAATCTTTACATTACTGTAAAAATAATCTTCAACCCCCCCCCCTCCCCGCACAATAAAAAAAAAATACCCCGACATCACTTTAAAAAAACAAGATACATTGGACTTGGTTATTTATTCAGAGGCCTATACATTTGGTAAAGACAAATTTATACATAGTGTGGCAAATGCAATGAATAATTGCCTTCAAGAAGCATCAATAGTTGTGTGTGAACGAAATTGTTGTATGGGCACCATGACCAGGATCTTCAGCGAATGGGGCCAGTTGCTTACCTCGGGCAGCGTTCAGGAGCTCGATGGCGTGAGTCGTCGTGCCTTTCGCCGTCGTTTGCAAGTTGTAAGGCTCCATGTTGATCTTGCTGTAGTCGGGCACGAACGTTTTATAGACCTGCTCCGTGTAAGAGTTGGCAAGCAGGGACGGTTCGGCGTGCTGCAGTGGTACTGTGCCCGAGAAATCGTTGCCCAAATGAATGTTCCCGTGAGGCGAGTTCATCGATTTAGTGAACGATGAGGACAGCAACTGTGTCATGAGTTTACCATCGTAATACCGCTCTGTTCCCGTGGTCCACTTGTTGGCGTGAGACTTGAATGAATTGGTGTGAGAATACACGTCTCTTGCGTGGTAGACCCTGTAGCCAGCTTGGGAACTGTTGACGCGTAGAGGTAATTCTTCATCCAGCTTTCTATTTCCGATGCTAGTAAAATCACTTTCCTTTTTCCGATTACCAGTACTCTTAAAGTCCTCATCGAGTGTTCGATTACAGATAAGATTGAAATCTTCAGGAATCGAGGGAGGTAGATTAAGGAAGGCTGAACTTTTGTTGAAGTTTGATTCATTCCGTGCATAGCTGTATCTCCTTACTGTATACCATGGAAGCCTAGAGCTGTTGGATTTGGCACTGTAAGCAGAGGACCCTAATCGAACTAAAGAAGGTTGTCTCATCTTCTCGGGATGTGCGTTACAGAAGTCGTAAGCATATCTACTATTTTTATCTAGATATTTCTTCTTCAGTCGCGTTCTGTCTGGTTGGAACTGCCATTTAGACGAGTAAAGAGCATCGAACGTCGCTCTGCTTGCCAAAGTCTGAGCCGTCAGGTCCTTAATTAACGACGACATTCGCTCCTTTTTTCTGATTAATTCAAGCATGGACTGAATTTTGCACATATTACGCACGCTTTCTCCACAAGGAGATGGACCAGCCTTACTCGCATTGCTTTCCCCGTTGGGTTTTCCCTTCATTAATGTACTGTTTTCAAGAGTTTTTTGGACCAAATTTGATAAACGGCTCTTAGGCTCTCCTGGATTTTCCTCCTTGGATTTTTCTGGGTGCATTGGTGGCTTATTGAGCGGATGACCAGTAACAGATGCTTTGTCGCCAGTAGATAACTTTTCGTCTTCGCCCTTCGGAGGATCACATGTATCACAAATGGAGTCTTCACAGCAAGGATCGGGTTTATTTTTGCTTTCGTCTTTCTCCGCGACTGGTCCAGCTCCGCAAGAACGGAGAAAAGTGCAAGGGGATCCACACGGATGTCTGAATGTGTTTACTTTACCTTCAGCAAGTGGCTGGCAGCTCGAATGGATTGAGGAATCATTTTTGGGCATCGGACAAGATATTACTTCGACCTTCAGTGGTTCTTCGCTGTGAACTTCAGAAGAAAAACTGCCATTTTTCCTCATATTTTTCAAGAAGTTCTTCATATTAAGCCGCTTTTTGAACAGGTTTTTGTAGTAGTATCGATCACCCTTTTCATTTAGGATGCACGGACTTCTCTTTAACTCGCTGTTGCCCCAGACATCAGGGTGGCACATGACCTTGACCCCTCCGGCACAGGTCACTCGGCGTGGCTCACTGGGACACGTGGGAACCTTTCGGCATATCATTTTTCTATGACAGGTATTGGTTGGCCTGCGGGAACACCTGGTCAGTCGCGTGGCCGGAGAAAGCGGGATTCCATATTTATCAACGTGGTATCGACCATGGAATCGACATGGCGAGAATGATCTTAGTAAGCTCCTAGGCGTCGTTGAACGAGATGGACGTATAGCACATCTGAAATTGATTAATCTGTAATGGTTGCAAAGTTTGGGCAACGGAACAGCTGGGTTACAGAACCTGAGTTCTCTGAAGTTATCCACACATCGAGGGATCCTTTCGGGCTCAGGGGGTTTTGGAGGTGGGGTCGGTGGTCCCCAGCAAGCCTTGGCACTCTCTTGATGCTCATTATCACCACCATCTTGGAGGTTATCCTTCATGTCAACTAACTTTAAATGGTCATCCGCGATGCTTGTGTCGGACGGCATATTGTCGACTCCGGCTTTTGTTGGTGATGCATTAGCGTCTGGATCACGGCCAAAGAAGATAAGCAGTTTGCGGATGTGCTCTGGGTACAGCCACCTGTCCAACAAGATTTGTGCAAGCATCAGTCAATGTGAGCACAAAGAATTTGTTCAATTTGGGATTTGTTGTAGTGGACATAAGAAGAGAAATGGAAGTTCTCTGTATTATTTCCTAACATTACTCACTTCTCATTGGACAGATCTGTTAAAGTTTGTTTTAACTTCTATGGGGAATAACAGGATATTACATGGGGGACATGTGTGCACTTTGTTTTGTTGTTATCAAGCAATTCAAGGACATCCAGTTATCGGGAAAATTCTTGAAAATATTCTCAGACATGTCTGAAGATACTTCTGTAGGAACGATCTATTCTTCTAGTGTCCAATAATTAATGATGTGTTTTATCATTGCTGGGATTGTATTGAGTGTTAAAGTTCTTTTCATGTTATTTGATTTATTTGGTGATGGAGTGTACTATACCGGTGATATGGTGTACAGAACAGGAGATAATGCGTAATGTAAGGGGATGTGGTGTACTGCAATGTGATATTGTGTACTGCAATGTGATATGGTGTCGTGTCCATATGATCTTGTGTAATACACATGTAATGTAATGTACAGGGAATGTGATGTAATAAAAAAGTGAACAGGTGTACTGTACAGGTGGTAGTGTGAACGATTTAAAACACTATTTGAATCAAGAATGAGCCAGTATAATCCAAACCCTTCACCATCACTTACATTGGATACGCCTTTGGTGGCTCGTACAGCCCACGCCGTTGTGGAAACTGAAACTTGACCTCCGTGTTTTTGGCCGCTATTGCCTCCACGGTGGACATCAGAGCCTGCAATGCAAACTTTCGAATGCCAAATCTTTTTTGTGGAACTTTTTTCATTAATTTTAAATCATGTAGCATTCATGTACACAACTTTATTAATAAATTAACGAAAGTTTTCTCAGAACAATTCTTGGATTGATTTGTCCCAGTTTGACTTAATCTGTGTACTGTTTTTAAACCTTCAATACCAGTTGTAGACTAAATGTCTGGCACTTATTGCCAGTGCTAACAGCGACAAAAAGTTGTGTCAGGATAGTTTTACTTGTTATTTTTAAAATATGGTACTTCTTAATATGACCTAAAAACTACGTTCGTCTCGGTTGAGCAAGTTCTTTGTAACGTAGTGTAAATCTTGCTCTATTCAATATACCTCGGGGACTTACATTTCTAGAATCAAGAATATCAATTGACAAAGAATATGTTGTGAAATTTAAAATGATATAAACTGTTGTAAGGCTCAAACTGATTATAAACTGTAGTTATATCAATATTTCTAAGATTCAACACCCAGAAACGTCTACTTACAGCCCCTGCAGCGCTGGCTGTTTGGGCCAAAATATTGGCCAGTGGTAACTGCTGCAACAAGCCGCCGCTTTCATCTGAGACCAGGCTCTGCTCGGGTTGCTCGACCGCTGACAGAGTCGATTCACAGATCAAAGTTGCACTGGACGGGTCCAGTTTCGCGCTCTGGCCCTCATCTTGGTTTTCGTGAATAGTTGCCAGAGGCTCCTCCGGGCAAATCAAGGAATGGCACTCTTCGTAGTTCCCGTCCTCCATGTCCTGGAGAGTCGCCATGATGTCATCGTTCATGGCAAAGATGTTCTCGTTCAAGGCCATGACGTCATCGTTAAAGGTCATGACCTCTTCCGGTTCCACTATGTGTACCATGCCGAGTTCTGGTTCTTCTGAGTGCGTCACTCCTTCTTCTGGCACTTGTGTGAGGTCAATGAGAGGTTCTATAGAAAATCTGTTGTTTTCCAGTGACTTTACTTGATACTTTTCTGTTTCAGTTATTGACTTTTTATCTTTCATGCACGCGTCTGGACACTTGCATATGACGCACGGGTTACACACTATTTTTAAATCTTTTCTTGAACTTTTTCTCCGTTCCCTGCTTTCATTATTTCTTACGTCTTCAATCGACTTTAGGAATTTTTGTTTGCTTCGCTCCGGGCTTCTGGCATCTGAGTGAGACAAAACTTCCTTACAGCTTATTTTTGACCTTTTACGGGAAAGCCTTTTATCCTCACTCTCTTTGCTCAATGAGCTCTTCACATTGATAGTTTTTGGACTGTGCTCTTTGGTATCGGGCGACTCCAACTTCTTATCGTCGGAGCGACATTCTGGTGCTGCCAGCTGTAGTGGACATGGCCCACATTCTTCATCGTCATCGGGTGGGCAGATCATACAAACCGTTCTATCAATGATCAACTTTGAGTCGCTGCCAGGCAGGGTAGATGCCATTCCTTCAACACACAAGAAGGGGTCACTATCGTTATAGACTATCATTCTCTTGGATTTTGTCTTCACGTGCTTTTGTGGTGCTTCTTTGATTTCATGAGACCCGTGACTTTTCAAATCTGGGTTCGAAAGTTTTTTGGTGATGTCTCTTAATTCATCGCTGGTGCAGCCACAGTCTTTTTTCTCGGCTGACTTCCCCCCGAACAGAGACTGTAACCAGTTGACCACGTTGGGGTACCAGTTTTGTCGAGTTTGAAGAAATCTAAATAAGCTTCCTCGGCTTTGATGGCTCGCAGTGCTAACGAATTGTTCGATGTATTCTGGTGTTGTTAACGTGTTGAAGGGGCACGAGCACGATTTAATAACTTTGGACTTGGGCGAGGATGGCCCGTTATGCAGAGCGGTATGCTCCACCCCTTTTCGTATGCGATACAGTTTGCTGCCGCAGTATCTCAGTCCAGATTTGTTGACCGCGCTTCTGCGAAGTACGCTGTGTGCTGAGTAGTACCTGGTAACCGTTTTATCCTCCGTCCCATATTTGTCCCCACTGGATTTTGTGTACAGATGAGTTGAAGTCTCGATGGAACTGGACGTTATTGTTCTATCGTTCATCTGGTACTCGTTTATACTGTGTTTATTGTGAAAACTGCTTTGACGTGGATAGCTCTGTTTTGATGGGGAGTCAAATACACCTTCCGGAACTGTGCTAATTAATTCGAGGTTGTTTATTGCAGTGTTTGAAAGCATTGCATCATTTTCAGATATTACCTTAGGAATTTCTGGCATTTCCGACCTCTTTGAAGCGGAGCCTCTTAGACTTTCAAGGCTGGATGAGTTCTGCTCCAGCTGCCTCGAGGATAATGTTGTCGCAGACGATTCAGGGCATGAAGACTTTGAACTGGCAAATGACGTCATCATACTTGGTTTGTACTTCACCGAGTGGCCTCTGGGGCCTGACCCTGAACCGAGAGAATTCGAAAGTTCTGAACAAGTCTTGGATGCTATTTCGTGAGTGGATACATCGATCTTTGTCTCATCTCTTCTGGATTTATTTATAGATCGGATCCTTCCCTGGACCTTCCTTTCTCGGCTCTTTCTTTTTGGCTTGGTTTTCTCCGTGGTCGGTGGATGATTGGACGAGTTTTCATCGTGAGTCGATGTTCCCGTCACCAGGGTTAGGGATGAGCTTGATGGGTGTGACCACGATGAGTGACCGAGCTGGCTGGCGGAAAAAATCAAACTGTCGGTCACGTTTCTGGAATGCGTGTTGTGCAGCGTGGCTGTTGAATCCACGGAGATCGCCCGCTTTTTCGAGACTTTTTTCGAGTACTTTTTTCTGCAGTATTTTTTTCTTAAATTGATTTGTTGTAGTGGTTCGACCGCCGTTAAGGCAATCGACGTTGTATGAGAAGATTTGCCGACAGTCACAATAGAGGCGGAGGCAAGACGAGGCAATAGCTGCGTGGATAGGTCACTGCGTGACGACAGCTGAGACCTGTTAACAAAGTCTTCCAAAGCTTTTTCTGCGGCAGAGGTAATTCTATGTTTCAGCTCTTGAGACGCCACAATTGCTCTTATCTGAGAAGAGTGTTGGGAAATAGAAATTTGTGAATATTTCTTGACGTCAGGCCTACTCGATGTGTCCGAAGGATCCTCTGGGCCTGGCACCTTGTCATCTGAGTATTCGCTGGATTGACCATGGATGGACTTACCTTCCCCGTCGCCCATTCTAATGCTATTGTGATTGGCCTGGAGTTTGGGTTCGTCGACCTGATGGGTTGTTTGACGATTCCAATCAGAAACCGACAGAACACGACCGCCGATATCACTGTCATTGGTAGAGAATAATCTGTCCATTGGCACATGTGGGCGTTTTTCATTGACCGTGAACGACTCTGTTGCTGAAAATTGACTTTCCTGAATTTGGCCAGTTTTCTTGTTGCCCTCCATAACTTTAGAAGACGACGATTTATTCAATTCCTTTAAACCTCCGCTCTGTGGCTCACGGCTGCGCTGCTGTTCAGGGCTTACTGAATCTGACGGAAGGAGTGAAGAGTTACAGCAGTTCAGAGCAGAGTTCGCTATGTCGTTGGCTGCCTCCGTGGGAGACTCGCCGGGCGAGATCAGGGGCACCCAGTTGACGCAAGGGCGGGTGACTGAAATGTCCGAGGACGACTGAAGACATTTTAGAACATGCTGTCTGGAACTCGTAGTTGACCCATGAGGTGAAATGTGTCTGAGCGGAAATGGTGTTTGTGGTGAGGCATCTGTGTAAACAGTTTGTTCAGGCGGCATTCGTTTACGGGTGTGAGTTCTTGGTGTGTTACTTGCTGCCATCTCTTTATGTCGTTTAACTGATTTGGTTGGTATTTTGTAGTGCTTTGCAGTTGGACTGAAGCTCGCGGTTTAGCAAGCTTCTTGATGTGAATGAACTCTTGCAGTTGCAGCTCAGATGAACATCGCCAGCAAACGATCGCCTTGGCTATACTCAAGCTGTTCAATAGAGAGATGTATCAATAGTTCTATTCCCCGGGTGAACCTTGCTTGTACTCAATGGGTCCTTTTAATAGGGCGATGGGACTTACTTTATAAGGCTTGGCCCTAGAACAGGAAATGTAACGATGGAAATTGTTCATGTTGTCAAATAGAAATAAACTAAAAGCTGCAAGAATGTAGTCAATGCTATTGTGTGTTTATACCAAGAAGATCTTCCTGTTTGCCGATGCTGCGTTGTGAACAGAAGAACCGGTGCGCACAAATATCAAGCGATCGTTTTTTGTTTTCTCTAAAGTGCGTAGGACGGCAGCAAGTTTGAAATGCGCACATACTTCAAGTTTACAACCGCTCCATTGATTGGCCAGAATCATCCGTTCCATAATAAACACACACGTTATTGATACATAACAAAACACAGTTATTGCATACACAATAATTATGTACCTTATAGTAATAGAACACACAAGACACTTTTACTTAATAGAACATACAAGTTAATAAAAGACACTTGTACTTTAAGAAACGCACAAGAATTATTAATTAGGACAGCAAACCGGTTTCTACAAACAACGTGTGCAATTTTAAAAATGCAAACCAACAAATAAAAATAAGAATGAAATTAACTTTTAATTGAACAAAACACAACTTCAGTGAACACAAGTAAACAGTTTCCCTTTGACTTGATGCCCAACACAAGTAAACAGTTCCCTTTCACTTGATGCCCAACAGTTTTGGTTCATCTATTGAGCATTTCTTTTGTCAAAATTCTAGTGTAGTGTTATAAAATATCCTTTTCTTCCTAGTGTTTTCCCCCTCCCCACCCCTACTGTCTATGGTACCATTTGCTTTGTGGAGCCTGGTGTTTTGTTAATGTCTCTAAATGATATTGATCTCCCTTTGTATCCTCAAGTGGGCCTTCAAATTAAAAACATTTCAGGGAGATCCACAGCACCATATTAGCTCCCTTTCTTTTTTCAGGTGCAATGAATATGCTTTCAACACTCACATCCCCCTCCTATTATATAAATGATCCCAAAACCATCCAGACGTGTAAAAATCAATGATCCTCAAACCATTTAGGGCTCAAACACAATGTCTAAAAATCTATCTGTCACACATAATTTACATGTCATCTATGAAAACAGAATTGCATTGCTTATTATTTACATCATTGTAACAGTTATTAACACAACTTTTCAGGTTTGTACAATAAGATTTTGACATCTTCACACATCATAAAATGGTGTCAGTCACAAACTTTAAACATACTATTTTCTGAACATTGCATAACACATCACTTCTGAGCAAGGTACATTGAAACAAATCAAGAGAAAAGTCATTTCAATTACAGGAAGCTCAAATGACTTCACTTGTCATAATTGCAGGCATTTGTACTCAATTGTCACATGACAATCATAAAAACTATACCCTTACCATGTCACATTTAATCCAGCCATTTAGTGAAATGTCAGATGACAAACATAACAAATAGTCTAGTTGTATCACATTATAACAGGACATTTAATGCAGGAATTCAATGTAATATCACATGACAACCATTTGACATTTATTTTAGTATTTAGAAATTTGCTTGCATGCATTCCAACTGAATTTGTTACTATTATGCCCTTGCTATCATAATGCAAATTTTATTTAAGTAATAGTATGTACCCAGCAGGGGAAAACTGGCCGCAGCCAATTCTATTAAAAATATCATAATACTGTGGCAATCACATTTAAAGCCAGTGATAATTATGACTATTTGATTGATCAAAAACAGAATTGCCAAAACTAAAATTTTGATTTAATATAAATATATAAACTCCAGGGCAACAGCGCAACATGGGGACAAATCATTATAAATTCTCTACAAGATAAATTAAAATGGCCTAATTAGTGCATTAAAATTTCTAACACCAAATATTTACAGTAATGGATATTTAATGTGTACACTTATTTTTTGAAGTATTTTGTCTCAGCCCATGAAGTGATTGAAACAACTAAAAGTGATAGGTAACATGTGCTGCCACGGAAACATGTTTGTAGTTGTACCACTATGGAAACCTTTTTCTATCACCTAAGCTAGGCAAACATGTTTGTAGTTGTACCACTGGAAACATTTTCTATCACCTAAGCTAGGCAAACATGTTTGTAGTTGTACCACTATGGAAACCTTTTTCTATCACCTAAGCTAGGCAAACATGTTTGTAGTTGTACCACTATGGAAACCTTTTTCTATCACCTAAGCTAGGCAAACATGTTTTTAGTTGTACCACTGGAAACATTTTCTATCACCTAAGCTAGGCAAACATGTTTGTAGTTGTACCACTATGGAAACCTTTTTCTATCACCTAAGCTAGGCAAACATGTATGTAGTTGTACCACTATGGAAACATTATTTTGTTATTTAAGCTTTGAAAGGTCATTTCTTTTCATGTTGTTTTAAATCACATTTAATAATAAATCCTTTAATAATTTTTGTGGGCATATTATTATACAGAATACAAACAACATACTTCAAATATCTTAGCTTATTTACCAATGAATACTATATTTAAACTGAATAAATGTGGTGAACAAAATCAAGCACGGAAGGTAAGCTCTCTTTAAAATAACAAACTACTCAAAGTTTTCTTCAAACACTTTGTTATGCAGTAAAAACTTTGAAGCAACAAAAGAATAAAATAACCATCCATAAAATAGGGAACAAATTATTTATACAAATTTTGTTATTTATTTATTTGTTTTTCAAGTGTTTAAAATAAATCTAGAAACTAGAACAACTGTAGTCATTCATTTTCATTATTTGTACCACCAAATCTGATGGAAAATCATGTAGAAAATAATCATCATTTACCTTATTACTTTAAAATCTATTTTTCTTTCTTTACCAAAAACATCCATCATTTCAAACCTTTGATGGCGTAGTGACCTGTTGAAAATACTCTCATGACAAGTATTTATTTAATAAGTGATGACATCCACTCTTGATTTAATATCCAATCTTTTGTGTTGTCACATTCAAACACTAAATGAAACATAAGTGTCACTAAGATGGTTGGTTTTTTTTTATTTGGTCCCTAAAAATAATAAACAAACTGTCATATTATTTCAATGCCTATTACTAAATACTAGAGTAGGTTAAAAAATCATCCTAAGTTCTCTTCCTACAACTTCTTGTCCACACTTTCTCAACCAATGGCTGGCTGTACAAGATGACTAAAACAAAACTCTTTCTTACAGTGGAATTTTCCTATGGCTCCAGCAATTGAAGTTAACGCTAGAACTTTGAACTCAACAAATAAGAGGAAATAAAGATAGTTGAATGTTGATCACTAGCAAGTCATAGAGAGCCGTAATATTCATCAAGATTACCACTTACATTAGGATCTACACGTGAAGTTCTTTACTGTGTTAATGTAACAACAGCTGATAATATTGTTTCAACAATCACCTTTAATTTTGGTACAGTCCTTAAAATTTTTTGACACCACATTAACATGCAGCTTAATGTTTGACAATTTTATGAATCGGATCCAATACATTTTTGACGACTTAAAACTTTATACTGCTTATGACATTAAATTAATCCATATCTCAATTGTGAATTATTTAAGTCTTATACAAATGGTTTACCCTAAAAAAATATCCTTGCTAACATCTTTGCAAAAATAGTGGAAAATAACTGCAAGAGTTGTAGAGTTAAGTCCCAATTCTTGATCACAACAGGTTAGTTCTCGGCTGTTTATGTCCAGAAAGTCCTCAACAAAATTAGAAGAACATCTCCTTTCACACAACCAAAACATTAAGTCTTAAGAGCTAGCAGGTCTTAGAGCTAAAGGCTGGCTATTGTCATGAGTTCTGAGACACAGGTGGGTTCTGGGACATTGACTTCGAGGTCTCCTCCACCAACAGATGCTCTAGAACAGAGAAAATTAAACAGATCATGTTCATGGTCTTGAACTGAATCAATCAAAGCATTCTTAAATGTTCTAGAGAAAATATGCTCTTGGCAATGATCTAGCTTTACTTGAGAGAAAAATGTAACATAGCTAGCTTCATTGATTATGCATGACAAAAATCTATCTTTGTAAACTTTACTTGCCATATGTAACAGAGATATTAACAAGTCTGTCCAAAAAAATTTAATTTGATATCTTAATTTCTTAATGAGCACTAGAAAATATCACCCGATGTTATCAAGATAATAATGGCAAACACTTTGCAATAATGTCTACTGCGAAAACTCATCACAATTCCTTCTTTTAAAAAGAAGTACGTATCTATGTAATTATGTTTATGTTTCTAACATCATTAAAAAATTTTAAGAAGTATTTTTCTGCTATATATCATACACCTACTCTACCCCTTTTTGAGCTCCTAAACTACAATTTTTTTCTCTCTAAACATGGCCTTAAATTATCTAATCTAAATGATCACTAATTAAATCATTATTGTCCCTAAAAGAGTTCATTTAAGCCTGATTTCTACGCTAAATAAATACTTAAGATTAAGATGACGTGTTTTTAAATTGTTAAAAGTTGAGCCTGCCCTATCACAGTTCGCGCCCCTAATCTAAAAAAAATTATCTCTAAAAATTGTGAAAACTTAATGTTAAATTTACAACAAAAACTTATATACCATTTTAAATATATTTTATATTAATGGAATTTGATATATTGATATCTTTATTAAAAATTTAAACAAACTTTTGCACTTGTTTTCTACTATATTATCAGAAAATCGTAAAACAAAGAATTCCTTTATCTAAAGAAGAATCCCTTAACCGTTTTTCACATCTGTAACAGCCTTGAGTGTCATATTTATAGAAATATTATAAATCTCATAAAAATATGCACCCACTTTACTTTTCACAAAGTAAACAAAAATATATGTATATATTTTCATTTTTTTAAAGAAAATCTTAACCCCTTTCTCTTTTTCAAAATTAAATTTTCATGTGTGTAAAATGATTGGGTTTTGATATTTATGGGTTTACTTGTGCAAATTTACCCACGTGTTGCTAACGCCATTGATTTTCTTAATTGGTAAACATATGTTTATTTAGAAAAAGAGAACGTAACATCTATTTCTCACAACTATAATATCATTGTCATCCACATAAAAATGTACACACCCTATTTCCTTCCCTTGATAAGTATGTACCTTAGAGGGTAAATTATTTATGAAATACATTCCTTTATTTGAGGCGTATCTTGTGCTGCCTGGAGCAAAATGAAAGTAACGAAACAGCCCCCCCTCCCATTTTAGTAAAAATTAATGAAATCATCCATGGGATTGTAGCCCCCTACGTACGCAAAAACACATTTTTTGCACGTCGCTTAGTTAAAGTTCTTAATTCCTAGTTCCCTTTTAACACAGATTGTTTTATATTTTCTAAAAAGAAATTTAATTCTACCCATAATTACGTATATTGAAATATTATGGTTATTTATTTTAACATTAAAGTAACGACCATACCAAAGTTCAAATCTGTCACATAATTGGGTCTTTAGATATATATATATCAAAATTAACCAATTGCAACTTCATATGTTTTGTTATTATTTGGACGAGTGATAAGTGCATTAGTGAATGCTATTTGGCTATGAAGTTTCACTGTACTGATTGACTTAAGCGAAATTTTGGTGTGTTTTGTTTACAATTTAAATAGCAATCAATCATATTTATTAATGTTACTGTTTTTTTATCCCAGAGGTTGGCATGTATAGAAATATACTAATCCTAAAAACAATGAAATGAGAGGCACTCACTTTGTTGAGGCAGCCTGATTGGTTCTGTGTCCGATATGAAAGCCTGGTGAAGTCTCCCCCTGAACATGTATCTGATATACAATTTTTTCTCCTCACTAATAAATGGGTCATAAAACCCAGGCAGACCACTCTGGTGACAAAAACATTGATCAGTTATTTAAACTCATATTCCTTGAATACAAAAGTACTTTATCTGTGGCTTAAACATTTTAAAAATAATTTTGCCATCTAAATTATAATACTTTTTGGTAGATCAACATTTTTTTAAAGACAAAGATATATTCCTGCTGCTATTATTTTATTTACAGTGAGTCAACAGCAGTTGTAAATTAACTGTAGCTAGTTTTGTGTAAGAAAAACAATTCCCATTCCAAGTTAAGTTTGAACTGTTCCTCAAGCACAGCTGCTAATAAAAAATGCTGCCATATATAGCTAAAATATCCATTCCAAATAGATGGTTTGACTGCAAATGATTTCACAAGCCACTACTGCTTGGTCCAGAGGCAGACAATGCTACAATTGTGCCACATGGCTGACTTATTAAAAAAATTCCTTTGTTATTCAAAAGGTTGTGTGCATTAAAATATTTTTTAAATCACTGAATGTTATAGTATGGAAATTAAACCTATAAATCAAGTCTCATATAAACTAGCTGGTCTTATGGAAACTGATGTTATCTGTTTATATTATGAATCAAGTCTCATTTAAGGTAGCTTGTGTCATGGAAACTGATGTGTTTTGAGCATCTTTAAGTTTACAGTCAACAATGGGACAAGTTTCTGGTGGTTTTAAAATAATGGTAACTTATACCCTGGTAATTATGTTATTTTATTCCCACTTATAGCCATCAAGTTATGATGAAGCATAAGCAAGCAACATTTATTATGCTGTGCTGACCAACCTTTGAAGTAGTTTCTGGTAAAATCAACTTTGAATCTTTCACAAGAGCTTGTATGGGTATTGTCACATCTACACAGCTGTTCTCTTGGATTTCTCTGCAAGATAACAAAACTAACCGTGATTTTATCAACAAATGACTATAAAGAAATGACACGTTTAGAAATATCTGAATGTTCTCAAGAAAGGTTAATGAATAAAGTAATTATTTTTGCCATATAAAATGGGATTTACAAACCCTTATTAATTCATTTGCAGCTATTCTTTTCAAAATTAATGACATTCTGATTGTCTTTGTTATGCTAATTTTACATAGCTGAAGCATTTTTAGAGAAAGTATATAAACAGTGAGAGAAAAACATACTGTAGAAAACATAAAAAGAGTGGACAAAAATAGAAAGAGAAACAATAAGGTAGATACAAACAGTAATACCTACCCATCATCTAAAGACTGCAGTTTTCCATAAAGAGACTTTATGATAATTAACCCAGATTTTTTCTCTTCTATCTCTACACATCTCTCATATGTCTCTTTCATTAACTCAACCTGTCATAGTAGATACAGACAAGAAAACTCAATCTTTTGTGTTAAAAGTTAAAAATAAAATTCTCTGATTTAGAGACCATACAAAAATGTTATGTATTCCACTCCCAGCTAAATCTAAATTACAAAATGAAAAAATGCATGTCATCACAAATAACTTACAGCTTTTTCTGCCTCGCTCTTTCTCTGTGCCAATTTCTCTGCATGTTCTTCTTTCTGTTTCTCAAGTTCTCTGCACCAAAGAAAATGTTCCATTTAAAGCAAGCAAATTGTAAAATTAAGTTTTATTGCGCCCCTGACGATGTTTATGTAAGTGACTGTTCTAATAACGCCAAGTGACAACTAATTTTCATTATCTCCATCCATCCAAATGTGCTTGTGCAGTTTTCAGGTTAGATATTCCTGTGTATTATTCTAAAATTAGTATTCATGTACAATCTATGATTACTGTGGCATTCAGATTAAATATTCATTGTGAAAATTCTCATGTGAATCATTCTTTGTATGGTTATATTTTCTTTACTTTGTCAGTTTTCTTAAAATAGCTCTTACTTCTGTTTTTGCTGTTTGAGAATAGGATTAACAATGAGATTTCTGATGGCAAAGTAAGCTACAAGAGGCACAACAGCTCCATACATTATGGCACTTGGGTTCAAGCTCTCTGATAAATAAATAGGAAAGAAGAAAGTCTGTTGCCCTCGAAGTAACCTGTGGGGGAAAAAAGAAATACATTTTTAAGTTTGCTTTTATCCTGAAATGTCAATGAAATAAAAAATAAAAACAAAACATGTACAATTTTTTAGCTTTTTAGTAGTTTACTGGCATCCATCCATCTCAATAGGATGATGGTGTGACTAATAGTTTACTGGCATCCGTCCATCACAATTTGATGATTGTGTGACTAGTAGTTTACTGGCATCCGTCCATCACAATATGATGATGGTGTGACTAATAGTTTACTGGCATCCATCCATCTCAATAGGATGATGGTGTGACTAATAGTTTACTGGCATCCGTCCATCACAATTTGATGATTGTGTGACTAGTAGTTTACAGGCATCCGTCCATCACAATATGATGATGGTGTGACTAATAGTTTACTGGCATCCGTCCATCACAATATGATGATGGGGTGACTAGTAGTTTACTGGCATCCGTCCATCACAATATGATGATGGGGTGACTAGTAGTTTACTGGCATCCATCTGTTAAAATGTGATGATGGTGTGACTTCATGGGCTAAAAGCTGGTTCTCTAGTTAGCGAATCAACCCTTTCTCCACACACCTGGACTGGATAGCCCAAAGGAACACCATATATGGAAGATACAGCTTGGCACCAGTTGTGTCAAAGGACTTGTAGGGAAATATCATTTTATCCGCCTAGGGGACTCCTTCTCTGGGTTTTGATTCAGAGTTTCCTTCTCTTAGATGAGTTGCCATCCAAGGTTTACGGGTCCCATTCACCCGGGGTGCTGGTGTTGTTTTTTTTGCTTGACCTGGTCTTTGGTGGGGACCACAAGCTTGGGACTTGGGATTGACTTTTGAGTTGACACCACTCCATCACCCAAGGGTTGTTGGTATTCATATTTCAAGAAATGGAGGTTCTGTTGAGTCACTATGTGTTTTCTAGCAGCTTCTTGCTCATATTTTGTTCCCATCTTCATATAAGTAAGAAACAAACAACAAGGTTATGAATCGATTATAACAGATAACTGTCTTCATTATGATTAGACATGGCACTATACTAGAAGAAATAAAAAGGTATTGATTACATCTGCCTACTACAAACCTACTGACAGCCATAGTTACCTATTGTACTCATCCTCCCACCCTAAATCATGCAAAGACTCTATACCTTTCTCACAACTTCTTAGACTACGGCGTCTCTGCCAAATTGATGAGGAATTTCTAGAAAGAGCCGATGAAATGATGGATTTCTTCCGCTCCAGATCCTATCCTGAAACTACTCTGGTCGCAGCACTAGATCGCATCAGCACGATCACACGTAAAGAGGCTTTCAAAACTCGCCCTAACAACAATGAGGATCGTACCAAACTTATACTAACCTACCACCCTCACAATTTAACTGCCAAAAAAATATTCCTAAAAAATCGTAGCATACTTCTTGCTGACCCTGATACCAACAGGGTTTTCTCATCCCCTCCACTGATTGTCTTTAGACGGGACAGAAATCTAGGTGATCTTCTGGTTCATAGTCACCTTCGATCTGAACCGTCTTACGTTGGTACTAAACCATGCTTAAGAGGCCGCTGCAGAACTTGTCCCTTTACACTCCAAACTGAAAGTATTGGCCTCCCTAAAGGTACCTTTACCATTAAAGAGGGTTTCACCTGTGTCAGCAGAAAT